>LBNU01016358.1:227273-296047 GCA_014162995.1 Artemisia annua | reverse complement strand
CACTCGACAACTATGAGACCTCTAACTCAAAGTTTCCTGACGTTTTTACTGTTCAAGCCAACCTTTTGGCATTAATAATAAGGGTAGTAAAATTAGCTTGGTGTAAGCTCTTTACTAAGGTTTTGATGGTACACTTTGTAATCTAGCCTTGGATTATGATTATATAGCCTCCAAGACACGTTAATCTCCAAGGTAAACGACGTCCTCCAGTAGTTTATGAGCAAGAAATGATCACCCACTAATAATAATGAGGAGTTAAATCGCCATTAAATGAAACTTTTTGTAACTGCGAGCAACATTCCAACCGATCGGTCATTGATTCCCAACGACTCGGGTTGGATCTTCTGACCACTTCTTAACGGACCGGTGCGATTCCAACCGAACGGTTGATTGAACACAAAACCTCCTTTTGTGTCTTTTTCTTGTATTTCTTTGTCCGCATTGTTTTCTCTTCATCTTGGTATCTGATTCTTCCATAGAACTTGATATCTCCTTGACATATGAACGGTATGTGTGACAAGCATCATGTTTACTCTTTAAAATGGATTTGAGAAGATTTCATCACGAAATAAGGCCGAAAGGATTCGTAGGAATTCATAAGTAAAGAATTGCATTTAAACAACATTGTGTAAATGGAGTTATTATTTTAGTTGTCTTAGGCCGAAAGGAAGCAACTAGATGATTGAATTCTAGTAATGATTTAACATGATAAACACCATTGATTGTTGGTCATTCATATAAAAGTTGTGCATCATAACAAGTTTACACCAAGCTTAACATGAATACTCCAAATGATTGATTGTAGCATTCCACACAAGTATATGTTTTAGATAATATTGTTACTTAAAGATTTGAATTTTCGCTAATTAGGATTGACAACCCTTTTTATACAAACTAGTTTTATAATACTTTAATCACCAAAATCCCTTGGGACGATCTCGACTTACCCACCTTTACTAAAACGGACGAGTATACTTGCTCGTATGTGTTAAATAGTTAATCGGATAAGCGTGTTTATAAATTTAAAACTTGTACACACCATGAGCACGTCAAGTCTCTTGAATTATCTTGTTGGAAGAGTATCCTCAGCAGGCTATTCCATATGAATCACAACTGTTGTATTAGGGTTCCTCTTCTGCAACTCTTGAACATAGTCTCTCAACATGGTGAATTGTAGCTTGAATTCCCTCCTAATGCCTCTGACTTCTATTCTTTTTGCTCTTAAAACCTTCTGCATTGAGACTTCAAGCTCAAATTGGTTGGTAAGCTGATTATGAACTGACTTGACAGGAATCCGTGGATTGGTTTGAATCTTATCTTTTATTTGCTTTGAGATAAATTTAAGGTCAAAATGTTTGAGCGCCCTTGATTGCAAACATGTGTGTTGACCATTATATCTTCTCACTGTCCAAGCACCTTTTTCACCACCATCCTTGCCGACAAGCAACAGCCATGGGCATTGGGCAGAGTATTTGGGAAGGGTCATTTTTACCTGCAATTAAATGCTTCTAAACCCTTTCTTGTTAATGGACCTCTAACTGGGCCTATACCTAGTCCAGCAGTAGCAATTGGGCCAGATAGGGGAACACAACCCACACATCTGACTCTTATTCTTTTTCTGTCATTCTTTAGAAATAGCAGCTCCCTTCTTGTTTCTATGGAATGCTCTCTTACCCTCTCTTTCACATCTTTTGCACTATCAAACGATTGATTACAATAAAAGAAAATTTCAACAACACCAGCATCAACAGAATCTGACCTAACCCCCCAGATTTACCTATGTCTGAGTCAGAAGCATAAGCAGTGTAAGATGCATCATCATCCAACACAGGTAATGGAGTTTCCAAATTCAAGACATCACTTTTATTATTAGATGTTCCTGCGTTGCCTAACTCATGACTCTGACTCTGTTGGACCAAAGCAACCTATTCATCATTCTCCTCAGTAACATTATTTTCATTTTCCTGAATTGTGTCATCACCTACATTGCCTAAATGACTAGTATCACTATGTTGGAACAGAGTGATATTAACATCACCCTCCTCTTCCATGTTATTGTCACCAACAGGTTCTCCTACATTCTCTAACTGGTTATCCTGATTGACTTGGAACAGAGTGTCTGGTATGTGTTAAATCACATACTTTTATTTGACCTAAAACCCGACCAAAATGACCAAAAACTAACCATAAATGCCAAATATATGTGTTTTTGTGTTTGTGATTGTGCAGGTACGGATATTTTGAGAAAAAGACAAAAATCAAGCAAAACCGACAAAAACGAGCACGAGGATGGAAAGATAATAAAAAGCCGAACCGGGGAAGGAATTAAGCTCAAAAAGTCAAAGTCAGCCTCGGGGAATCATATCTTATCACATTTAGTCATTGGATGAACTTTGGAGATTTTGGCAAATTCAGTCCTTCAAGTTTCATCATTTGTCAAAATTGGCCCCTTTGAAGATATTTTTGGAGAAAAGTCAAAATCAACCCTTGAAGTTTTAAAGATGCCTTAAGAAGCCCTTGGAATTATTTAATGAATAATGGCAGAATTAGTCCCTATGGTTTCAGATTTTACAACATTGGTCCTTATGAATTTTTACATAAGCTAATCCTTAAACCTATACAAACCAAACCGGACCCTCACTAATGAAATAGTCCAACCCAAAAGCACTTACATCCCATTTATTAAATTCCAAATCCAGCCCAACATCCTTCTCATTTAACACCGTCCCACTCCCTCTTATAAACCCACACCCAAACCAACCCAGTAACCCTTTTAACCAATTTACCCACCAAAAAATAACCAGGTACTATTCACCCGTCTTCTCCCCACTTTTACCCTGCACCAACATTTACCCAACTTACTTAAACCTCATGACAAGATAAGGGAGCTACGTGGCAGCATTTCCCATCATCTTACAGCTTGCATATGATCCAACGGCTAAAATGAAGAACTTGGGCACCAAGGGTAATCGAATGGCTGAGCTTAGAAGGCCTAGAGGGTTCCAAACCCTAGGTTCCCCCTTCCAGAGCTTATATATAGCACCTCTTTGTCACAGAATTCGTGTGTAATTTTTTAGGGTTTATTTTATGCATTTTTATTAATTTCTTTAAAATTCTGTTTTTAAGCTTCAAGTTATGTAATTTACTCTTTAATATTAATAAAAGTTCTGTTTTTAAGCTGTTTTATCTTTAATCTTTAAGTTTATTATGCTTTATTAAGTTTCATCATGTTTTTCATTACTTAGTCTATGTTCTCTGTTACTATCCCATAAGCTTTTTATAAGTTATTTTTACTGCTTTCTTAGTTCATTTTTAAGTTTTTAAAAGTTTTCTTTAGCTTACAGTAGTTATTTCAAAGTTTTACATAAAAAAGCAAAAATAAAAAAAAATAGGTACTTAGGATATATAAGCTTGCACAAGCTCATATATCCACTCTCATAAGCTCATTAAAGCTCTTTATAGCTTCTAGTGGGTTTATTATTAGCTTTTACTGTTTTATACAAGATAAAAAAAATAAATAAATAAAAATAAGAAAATCAACAAAAAGCTCATACCTTTGCAATTTTGTGGAAAGCTAAGGAAGTGGCCGTAAGGGATTGGCCAGAGGGACTTTTACTAGCTTGTTGTAAAACAAGCTAGAGCTTATAGCTGCCCCTTGTGGGTGCCCTTGTTCAGCTAGGGCCCAAGGTTACCTCATTTCTATTTTAGCTTATTTTATTTAACAGCTTATTTATTGTTTTTATTTGGTGTTTTTATGCTTATTTATCATATTTGAGTTATTTCATTAATAGTTTGCTGCATTTCATTGGTTTTTACTTAAGGTAGCTTGTAGTTTCATTTTACAAATTATATTAGCTTAATCTGAATTAGCTTAATCTGAATTAGCTTAATCTACTGCTTATCTCTGCATACATTTAGCTCTTATATCTTCCATATAGCTTATAATAGTAGTTTGCATCAATATCATAGCTTATATGTGCATCTTCATTTGAAAAAATTCACCTCAGGATCGTATAAAGGGGTGTTTGGTTTAACTTGAAATTCTGTGTTAGAGTCGTTTGTAGGGAGGTTATTCTGCTCAGTCATCTCACATTAGGTGCATATAGGATAAATATACCATAAAATTCATTGCTCTTTTGATAGAAAGTCAGAATCTCATTTAAGTTCCAATTCTAGTTTACATCAGTTAAGGTATTAGTTGCATTATCATAGAAATAGATGCATAAGTAGGTATTTTAGCTTAATTCATTCATAAGTTAGCTTATAACATCATATTCAATCATTTAGAACAAATCTAGTTTCATTTTAATCAACTCTTGCAAAAATTCAGAAAAGTCAAAAAACAAAAACAGTTTTCAAAACCATTTTAGTTTTTATTTTTCATTTGTTCAATTTTCATTCAAACCTTCTGAGATTTTGGGATACTAATATTTAGCATCTTGTGATTCTAAACCTTATTTTTTCACAATTTTTAGAAATTTTCTAAATAGCTTTTGAAGTGCTTAATTTTGATTGTTTGGAGAAAAAGTGCCCTACACCAGAACCATTAGACCAAATGTCCTATTTCATTAGTTCATTCTAGCTCACTGAATTAAGCTCATTGTGTGATAATTGGCTTTTTGGAAAGGTCACAGTATAAGCTTGTATGGAATGTGCTTTGTTTGCTAATTTGAGCTTATTTGTGTAACTTATTTTGCCTCTCTAAGTGCCTGCCTGAACTGCTTTGAACTTGTGTGTGCTCAGTTTAGAATAAGTTTATATAAGCCTGTTCTCACTTATTATAGCTTAAATGCTTGTTTCTCTGAGCTTGTTGATTGATATTTGATTGACTGTGAGCTTATGCAACAGTAGATTCAATTGTGGCCCTTGGTTTCATAAGCTGATAGGTTTCCATAATCACTTAAGCTCTTTTTGGTTAACTGTTGGTGTAATAAGCTTTCTCAGAGCTTTTCAAAGCTTTTCAACAAAAAGTTCTTTACAAAAGTTTCTCATAATTAGTGGATTTATAGTTTTGCAAAAAGAAAAAAAAAATGTGTTGAGATCGTTTTAGCTCGAGCTTGGTTAGACCTTATCTAGTGATTACAATAATAATGATTAATAACATGATACGCAGCGGAATAAACAAAACATCATTATTATTGCTACAAGGTTTCTTCGTCATCATCTCTACCAACTACAATACAATAAGCCCCAATGCTATGTGATCAAGTATAGCACGGTTACACTCTAACAAGAATCATATCGATCCTTGGGGCTTAACACAAACACAATAGTCTAGGCATTTACATAAACTCATGCCCTAGGTTTACACACACACACTTTTCGTGGACTTTACATCTTGTACGTACAAATAAACCAATTCCCTGTATCTCTTTATATAATAGAGATACTAGGCTTACAAAGGAATAAACTAGAATAATAAAAGATACGTAGTAATCTTTTCCTTTTGTGAAGTTTCTTCCTTTGTCTCCATAAGTCCCTCATGTTTCACATGTTTTGTCTTATCAACTTAATTGTAATTCACAACAATCTTCCCCTAGTTGATAATGACAAAACTAATAAGCATGAATGATGCGTGGGTTTTGCAACCTATGCACTTAGGTTTTACCTCTCAAGGGATGTTGAGAAGCTTACAACCCCCACCAGGCAGTGTACCTGACCGATGTAGTATAGTGAAGTGGCAAGTACCGGGGGATTGATCGTTCTCTCGGGGAATAGTGTCATTAGACTTGAAAAGTTACTCTAATTAGGTCTAAGGGTTGAGGGATGATTCTTTTTGTATTTTATATTTTATGAAAGCAAGTAAAAATCTCGGTTTTGGAAGGAGTGGGCGGAATTAGTTGCTAGCCAACTAACCCAAATATCTACTTTTGCAAATAAAATTAAATAACAAGAAAATTAAAGTGGTTGTGAAACTTATATATGAGAAATATGTGTTTACTTAGATTTCCTTACTCCCTAGCTATCTTTTATATGTTAATTGGTTTGTTGTGATTATGTGGATGACGGGTTGTATTCCTTTAAACCATTCGTAGGGCCGTGTACGATCTTCCCTAACTCTATAAGCTCCTACTTCACTCCTATGTCGAGCCGATTTAAGCTCCTAACATGGGATCATTAGAATTCGCTCATGCATTAAATACAACCAAATAATCGTAGTACACATCCGATTCATGTTTCTTAAGACGTTCAAGCAAGTTACCGTATAGGAGGTTAGCCAGTTTTCTTAAGCCTAACATCGACTTCACCCAACCACAATAATCACAAGCAAACCAACAACATATAATCAATAGCTAGGTTTCATTAGATCTAAGCAAACACAATAAAGACCTAGCCTAGCATGTTAATTGAAAGACAAGCATAAGATATAATCAAACAACACATAGACATATTGATTGATTTGGAAGAAGACTTATCTTTAATTAAACATCAAGGTTTCAAGGGTGAAAAACCCTTAAAAATACTGTAGAATACGAGCTAGGGTTTTTCCCAAAAGTTGCACACTAATGAATGAAAATTAGAAAAGTATATATAGATTTTACAAGCTGACGGCGTCACGTTCTAGTGCGTGACGCCGTCACCTCGCCGCCAAACTTATATTCGGATTGCTCAGATCTCATTCTGACGCCGTCCCTCTTTAACCTTCTCTGGGCCGTCTCCCTTTGTCACAAAACGTGACGGCCTACATCCAAATACACGTGACGCCGTCACCCTTTAAAACTTCAAATATTTCTGGGGCGTCTGGTGTAAAAATCATCCTTCGTTTGTCAAAGCGTGACGCCGTCACACTCTAAAGCGTGACGCCGTCAGGTACTATTTCCAGCATATTTTGAGACTTTGTCGTTTTCTTCACTTTTATGCTCCAAAAACGTCCAAAATGCTTCCTTTTCCAGAATTCCTCTTCAAAGTACCTAAAATGACAAAAGGAACGATTTAGGGCAATATTTGATCAAATAATTACGGATTAGGGCTTAAATGACCCCCTAAAAGCGGTACACTTTTCGCTTCATCAAATACCCTTACACTTGAGATTTGCTTGTCCTCAAGCAAATGCGCTTTTATTCCAATCAAAATATGAGCTAGGGGTCATTTAACACGAATATAAAAGTAATTACAACAAATAGTCATTCAACCCTAGTCATAATAAGCACGGAAATCATACACTAGCACCTCACAAATAGTGTTTGGATACTCTCATCTCTCGGGTGTTATAAACCTATATAACTAAATGGAAATGGAAGAAATATCACTCACTACCTGTCATAGCAAATAGATTACCATAGGCTTGGGAAAGGATCAAAAACCTCCTCCACTAGGCGTAAGCACCTAAGATAAACTATCAAAGAGGGCTTTACAAAGGGTTATAATGTTAGGTGTAGGGATATGATAAACACGGTTTGGTTGGAATAAAGGGTATTTTTAGTGGTGGCGAGTTAATTATCTTGATCAAATACATGCACAAGGTGGCGTTGCTAAGCCAAGACTCGACTCGACTTAAGCTAAAAAGAAAATAACATAAACATAAATAAAGATAAAATGAAACGGGATGGTAGTCCGTATGTTTTTTCTACTTTTCTTTTTCCAATTTTTTTTTTTTTTTTTTTCGATTTTTTTTCCCATACACTCTTGCCCTACCATCCAAAATAATACATCATAGGGGCCTCGGTTCTCCCCTTACACTTGAACTTTTACATACTTTACAATTAACTATTCTAATGACTCGAATTAAGATAATTGAAAAACTTGGAGTACTTTAAAATATTAACGCACATATGGGGGTAATAATTGACTTCTTCCCCATTACTCCATTACATTAGTACTTTACCCATGAGTCCCAATCGTCCCAAAACAATATGCACAAGGATATGACTCGACTTAGCAACCATGTAAGTAATAAGATAATTAACTAAGGGTTTAACAAATGTTTTCACAATAATGCACTAAAGATGAGTGCATACAAGGTAGGCTAAGGCGATTTGGGTATACATTTGGGTGGATTGTAAACAAATTCTTCCTTTAAGTAAAATGCTTAAAGTTAGAAACAAAAAGATAGGCTCGGAGGGGTGTACTAGGAGTATCGTGCACTAAAAATGAGTACAACACTAAGGTGTGGGAGAATTACTTGACTTTATTAGTCAAGTTCATTGGCTTCATTGGTCAAGTAATTATAATACGGGTTTAAAAACAAGGGTTATCCTAATGCCTCTTATCATGTAGTAAATCTAACTACACGAATGTAGTCTCACTTGTGGATTTGGGATGGTCACTAACGCAAGTTCTAGAATCTATAGGCTACTGGTACACACACAAGCATAAAAAATGAATGCTTTTCCTAACAATTCTAGGGGCAAACCTCACATATTTGGGGGAAATTTTTTTTTGAGTGGTACGGTTTTTGTGCTAGTAATACAATTCCCTGTCCATAAGACGCTTATTATTCCTAAAGTATCACTTCTAAATGTTGTAAAAAATTTTAAATTTGCGCTAAAATTGCCCTAACCAATGTTTCTCTCAGTTTTATTACACAAGTACCATTAGACAAAACAAAAATCAAGCGTAATTGCATTTTCTAAGGCGCTTTCATTTACCCCCCTTACACTTAAACCGAACATTGTCCCCAATGTTCACATAAAAGATGTAAAAGTAATGAAAATGAAAGATGAAACAAATACTCCCCTGATTCTTGATGTGGATCGTGTTGTAACATGGTTAGATCTTCTTCCAAGATGATGTAAAAGCTCCAAGCTCAAAGCGACTCAAAAAGCTTGATGTCACAAACTTGATTCCATATTCACCTTCTTGTCCAAAATAACCTGTTAAACCTGAGAAAACAAACTAGGCAAACCTCGTGTAAAATCGGCGGCAAAATCTATATAAGGATATAATGTTTGTGGAATAAAATTTTTGCAGATTCCTGGAATTAGAGGTGCAGTAATTTTTATAATCACGCAGAAAAACTAAATTTTAAAACATTTTCTGAAATTCAAAGGCTGACGCCGTCAGCTTTTAAAGGCTGACGCCGTCAGAATTGATCTGACAGAATTCTTATGTTTAGTTTCCGGAAAATTTCTGGAAAAACAAATACCTTAACTCCTGGAATCCTGTAAAATTTCATCATGACTCGATACAAGCATTAGACTCTAACAAATACTAATATGCATGTTTATTTTATATTATTACAATTCATGTTCCAATTCGTTCTTATAAACAAATTTAGATTTCCCTTACACTTATCTTTTGCAAAATACCTTTATATGTAGTTAAGACGAAGTTAAAAACAAAATAAAGCATTTTCACAATTTTAATTTGAAACATGAATCAATAACAATAAAAATAAAACATACATACGGAAACAAATAAATTCAAATAAACAAACACACAAAACAAATAAAGCTTGGGTTGCCTCCCAAGAAGCGCTTGTTTTTATTCGAGTCACGAGCCTGACTCTACCCTTATTTAACGGAAATCAGGGAGGTTTTCCCTACACTTAGGATTAAGTGTGAGTGATAGTAGCGATACACACCAACTCGGTAGGAGTATGCCACGTGGGGAGAGAGTGGTGGATGAATTATATGTTCAAAGATGCGGGATCCTATCATCATAACCTTACTTAATTCAATTGGGTTAGTGGACGGATTAAGATTTTCTCCTAGAAAGGGATCATCTTCTATCAACTTCGAGAGACTCCTAGTTAAGAATCCACTTTGACCTAATAAACCCGGTTTAAACCCATAATGTTTCTTGTGATCAATCATGAATGGGTGATGTAAGTATGTAAGGTCATGGTTCACTCCTACACTAGCTTCCACTCCACATGGTTTAGGGTTACTACCTTCATCGTAAAACTACCCGTACTATATGGTTTGATGGGTGGATCGGGACCTATTTCAATTCCTAAATTCTCATCCAAGGATGGAAGATTAGGTAACGGTTTTGGTTGAGGCTCCGATTCATCAAAACTAGGAAATTCCCTAGAACTAAGAGTAAGGTTGTGATCACTAAAAGCATTAAAACCTATACCCTCTCGTTGTGTTTGGTTTAATGGTTCTACCTCCATCGGGATTCCTAAAGTCTCTTCTACTTCTTTCGGGTAAGCTACGGGTGGTGTGTATGCATCAAGTGATGGTGGGAGTTGTGGGGTACTTTGTAGGTTTGTGTTATCCTTCCTTATCTCTAAATCACCTATATCCTCATCATGTGTTTTTGTAGAATCTAACTCAAACATGTTCCTAAGTATCTCAAATCCTTCTCTAGCCATTTCAAGTTCTAATTCCGATTCGTAAGAATCTTCCTCAATAACTTGATTACTATGTTCAATTTGCCTAAAGGATTCATCATGTGTTCCTTAAGATTCGAATTCATTGATCATAAAACCTAGGTCTTTTTGCTCAATATGATCATGTTCGGCTAAATCCTCCTCAATTGTTTCCTCAAGTTGTGATGTGTACGAACCCATTAATTCATTAAACTTATGGTTCACGGATAGGAGGCTTTCCTCAAAATCTTTCCAAAGGGTCTTACTAAAAGGAATTGATCCTAACAACGATTGTTTAATAGAGGCCACACATGCACACAATTCATCAAACCTATCAAACTTTACACCCAACTCCTCTTGTATATATATAAGATCACTTAAAAATTCATTGGAACAACAAGAAGCAAATCTATCCGAGTAAACTAATTGTTCTTCTATTGTTAGTGATCTAAATGGAATTTCATCCGCCATGATGACAAATGAAAATGGTTTTACAAACAACATAAGGAAAAAGATAGACTACAGGAAAGCTACAAAAATAAAATAAAATCTCACTAGAAAGGAATCTAATGAGTAGACCTAAGTAAAAATAAAATTCAACATAAGCAATAACTATTCCCTGGCAGCGGCGCCAAAAACTTGATGCGTGGGTTTTGCAACCTATGCACTTAGGTTTTACCTCTCAAGGGATCTTGAGAAGCTTACAACCCCCACCAGGTAGTGTACCTGACCGATGTAGTATAGTGAAGTGGCAAGTACCGGGGGATTGATCGTTCTCTCGGGGAATAATGTCGTTAGGCTTGAAAAGTTACTCTAATTAGGTCTAAGGGTTGAGGGATGATTCTTTTTGTATTTTATATTTTATGAAAGCAAGTAAAAATTTCAGTTTTGGAAGGAGTGGGCGGAATTAGTTGCTAGCCAACTAACCCAAATATCTACTTTTGCAAATAAAATTAAATAACAAGAAAATTAAAGTGGTTGTGAAACTTATATATGAGAAATATGTGTTTACTTAGATTTCCTTACTCCCTAGCTATCTTTTATATGTTAATTGGTTTTTTGTGATTATGTGGATGACGGGTTGTATTCCTTTAAACCATTCATAGGGCCGTGTATGATCTTCCCTAACTCTATAAGCTCCTACTTCACTCCTATGTCGAGCCGATTTAAGCTCCTAACATGGGATCATTAGAATTCGCTCATGCATTAAATACAACCAAATAATCGTAGTACACATCCGATTCATGTTTCTTAAGACGTTCAAGCAAGTTACCTTATAGGAGGTTAGCCAGTTTTCTTAAGCCTAACATCGACTTCACCCAACCACAATAATCACAAGTAAACCAACAACATATAATCAATAGCTAGGTTTCATTAGATCTAAGCAAACACAATAAAGACCTAGCCTTCATGTTAATTGAAAGACAAGCGTAAGATATAATCAAACAACACATAGACATATTGATTGATTTGAAAGAAGACTTATCTTTAATTAAACATCAAGGTTTCAAGGGTGAAAAACCCTTAAAAATACTGTAGAATACGAGCTAGGGCTTTCCCAAAAGTTGCACACTAATGAATGAAAATTAGAAAAGTATATATAGATTTTACAAGCTGACGGCGTCACGTTCTAGTGCATGACGCCGACACCTCGCCGCCAAACTTATATTCGGATTGCTCAGATCTCATTCTGACGTCGTCCCTCTTTAACCTTCTCCGGGCCGTCTCCCTTTGTCACAAAACGTGACGGCCTAGGTCCAATTACACGTGACGTCGTCACCCTTTAAAACTTCAAATCTTTCTGGGGCGTCTGGTGTAAAAATCATCCTTCGTTTGTCAAAGCGTGACGCCGTCAGGTACTATTTCCAGCATATTTTTGAGACTTTGTCGTTTTCTTCACTTTTATGCTCCAAAAACGTCCAAAATGCTTCCTTTTCCAGAATTCCTCTTCAAAGTACCTAAAATGACAAAAGGAAAGATTTAGGGCAATATTTGATCAAATAATTACGGATTAGGGCTTAAATGACCCCCTAAAAGCGGTACACTTTTCGCTTCATCAATGAACTTCCCCTGAAGTTAGTATGTCATGAAACATGTGACTTCCCCTTACACCATGCTATATCACCAAGGATCATCAAGTTGCAAAGCCTCTCAATGTAAATCTTCTTCCCCTTTTTGTCATCATAAAATAGGGGACAAATGTAAGCAACTTGTATCTTCACAACCACGAATCAATATTACTCGACCAATCCATCTTTCCAATGTCTCAAATCACCCACCATTAAGTTTTCCGCACTATAAATGGACTTGAAACAGTAGAAATCAAAACCAGCAGTAGTAATAACAACTAGCAGTTGTAAAAACCTTCACCTTGAATGATGCATGTAGATGGTTAAACATTTAATCAATAAGCTTCCCCTGAAACTCATATGTTAACCATTTCTTGAATGTAAGCTCCATGTAATGATCACTGATGAAGAAAACTAAGTATTACCAACTTGATGCTGAAGTAGAACATCCCAAACCTGTGTCTTATATCTTGTACTAACCACATGACTCCAAACTTATATGAAACAGCAAATATAAGTAGATCGCAATCCCTTGACAAAATCCTCATCCTCTGTGAACACTGAGCACTACAATGTAACTCCTTTAAGCGATAGTTAACTAGGTCTTCATCCATCCACCCCTTGACCTATGAAAACTAGATTTTGACAAGTCTTCATCACAACCATAAAGCACGAACAAGTTATCTTTAAACGTAATGGAGCCGTTTAAGATATGATAAGAACACGCATCTAAAAAACTCCACTTCATCGTCAAATAGGTGATAAACAATCGTCTTCATAAATAACCATGTTATACGAACTTTGAATACCGTAAAGAACCAAAACAAAAAATCTTCTTATGTGTGTCGTCCAGTATCACAAAACCATATACTTGTAACCATGCGCATAAAAATCGTATCAACTTAATAGCACACAAGTATTATTGAAAGTAGCTTTCCTTTAAATAAGCAACTCCAATAAATCTCAAACAAGAACCAAATAATCCATGTACTGTCCACAAAATTTTCAGCAACAAATATGCATAAAATCATTCCTCGAACCATATCTGTCAATGCAAACACCTTATCTGCCCAACATGTCCACCAAATAATTTTCTTCTTTTTCACATCCATAGCCCATAAAATAAATCAAGCGCAGCCCATATACCATTGAATAACAAATTTCATCCAATAACAACTCAAACTTGCTCGCCTCCTGTTCTCATCAATACTTAGTCAACAAATAAATAGCATAAGCAGCCTTGTAGACTTATCTGCTTATCACAACATAACCTTGAATCACGAATAGTATTAACTGGTAAGAACTAGCATCACAAATTCCACAAGACCAGTTCAAAAATAAAAGTAGCAGTGGAAACCTAGCACTGGCAGTGGAAAGTTGAAACGCGTAGCAGTGGAGACGATATACATGAGCAGTGGAAAATTTATCTAGCAGTGGTAACATTCTGAGTGCAGCAGTGGAAACTTGTGAGAGCAGTGGAAACAAACAAATTTAATTCATGGTACGAGGTTTAATAAATCCAACTCCACTTGTAACTTCATTCATGTCATCAGTAATCCTACTCCAAAAAGCAGTAATCACAGTCGTATGGACCATGAAGTAGACTTACTCTCTAATAGAAAAACCAGTAAATTCATTATTTGACATAACATAAGTGGTCTTACTCCTTGTTCTAGTAACCTTAATCTCTTGTATGTGCGCATTATCAGTAATATAACTTCGAATTTAACCAGTAGACATACACAACTACCAGTATCCTCACATCTCAATCACCAGTATCATAAACATCTTCTCCACATCAATCAATCAAAACCAATAATCACGCAACAGAAAAGTGTATACTAGCAGCATCATGACGACCAAAGATATTAGTACAAAAACTTTTAAAGGTCTAGGGTTTTACTTTGTACTTCAGCAGCAATCAATCTTGAGAAACCCTAAAACATTATTTGCTCCAGAAAACTCTAATAAGCCATCGTACCATCAACCAAAGGGCTTTCTTCCATGAATAATAGAAACCAAGCAACATATAACCAACTTCTATAATGAATTAACATGAATAGAACACGAATGTATGAAGTTGATTCATGAAAACACTAAAAATTCGAAAATCATATACTCTTCTGTAGCAGTTTTCAAAAATATATACCTGACGATCTAGCGCTCAGATCGAAGATCCCTCCAATGGAAAGCTTCTTTGATGTATGAAGAATCTTCAGCAAAAATTTCAGCAAGATCCAACGGTTAACGAAGGAGAAATCACCGTTTGAAAACAGCCCTGCAGTGAGTTGCGAAAATAGATACCAGTTACGAATTTTTCTTGTTTTCTTCAATCTTCGACAAACCTAATCTTGTTTAATCCCACGATCACGAGCCCCTAGGCTCTGATACCACATGTTGAGATCGTTTTAGCTCGAGGTTGGTTAGACTTTATCTAGGGATTACAATAATAATGATTAATAACATGATACGCAGCGGAATAAACAAAACATCATTATTATTGCTACAAGGTTTCTTCGTCATCATCTCTACCAACTACAATACAATAAGCCCCAATGCTATGTGATCAAGTATAGCACGGTTACACTCTAACAGGAATCATATCGATCCTTGGGGCTTAACACAAACACAATAGTCTAGGCGTTTACATAAACTCATGCCCTAGGTTTACACACACACACTTTTCCTGGACTTTACGTCTTGTACGTACAAATTAACCAATTCCCTGTATCTCTTTATATAATAGAGATACTAGGGTTACAAAGGAATAAACTAGAATAATAAAAGATACGTAGTAATCTTTTCCTTTTGTGAAGTTTCTTCCTTTGTCTCCATAAGTCCCTCATGTTTCACATGTTTTGTCTTATCAACTTAATTGTAATTCCCAACAAAATGTTTCAAAAAATTGTCATTGCTGGGATTTAAACCCTGGCCACCCAGCTCACCACACACACATACTACCACTCGCCCTTGGGACTTATTTCGGTAAGGTGGTGCATTGTTTATTTCTTATAGTGTTAGTCCTTTTTAGTACAATTAAGATTAGCTATCTGTTTAGGCTTATTCTGGGCTTATTGAGTTGGCTTTTTCACAGTTCCTATTTTTCCTAAGTTCTTCATAGCATAATAAATTTTCTGTAAATTTTTGATATTTTTCCATCTTCATTTAGTACTTTTCTTAATTTAATTTCTTTTTAATAGTAGTTCATTCATAAAAAAAAATTCAAAATTAACCAAAAAAATGTCAATCTTTTTTTCTGAATTTTTCTTTTAATTAGTTTAATCTAAGAAAATTAAAAAATCAGAGTTTGGACTTAAAATTCTTAAATTTGCATAAAAGGCTCGGGATTTCCCGTGACTTTGCGTTTTTAGGTAAATTTTCACTATTTTCCAAATTTTCTTTTTCCATTTCATTTATTACATCATAAAATAGTTTTCTTTAATTTTTGAGAATTTTCCAAGTTAATTTGCTATTTTTCGTTTATTTCCCCATTTTAAATAGTTTTTAATTCCTAATAAACAAAAGAAAAGCCAAAAAAAATATTTTTCTTTTCTTGAAATTATTTTTAAGTGTTTAGGACTTTTAGAAAGTAATTTTGCATTTTTAGGTGCCTTTCCCCTTAAGTTTGCTTTTTAGGTACGTTATTTCACGTTTAATTCGCGTTTTTAGGTTTTGCTTTAAGTTTGTGCTTACGTTTGTTTACGTGCTTCCCTTATTTGCTTATTTGTCTTATTTGAGCTTTAATTTGAGTATCTTTAGCATAAATATCTCTTGATCACTTTTCATCACAAATTTCACGAACCGAATCACGAATTTCAATTCAAACTTCAATCGGGACAACGAACTCGGGAATTCGTATTTCTTTTGAATTTCTTGGAGAAATATATATACTATAATTGGCTTTGATCAGTCACTTCCACATCAGGTTCCCCAAAGGTGTTATTGCCATCAACTAGTGGTCTCTCTACTTTCTCCAACGGCTTCTCCTTAGTCACTCTGAACAGATAACATCAAAACTATCAAGGTCCGGAAAAGTATTGTCCCTATCAATAATGACTAATGCACCATCACTGTTATCAACAGGTTGGCTGGCAAAGGAAGACATGTCAAGACTTGAAAAACCGGGCTCAATGTGTGGCAAGTCACTAGATTCCCCAACATATGAGACATCCATAGGTAGTCGAGTAAGTTGCATAAATGGGTTAAGGACTGGCTCATTATCTATGTCATCTAGAACCAAACGTCTGCAGCACGATTGAATAGCAGCACTAGCTATTTTTCTGCTTGGTTCATCCATCTTCAAAAATATAGTCTTAATAGACTGTGGGGACATCTCAGACAACTCTAACCTAGTCTTACCTATTTCAACATAAACATCTATCAGCTTATGTTCTCTGACAATGTCGTTCAACAGGTCAAGATTGACAGATTTANCTAACCTTGTTTAATCCCACGATCACGAGCCCCTAGGCTTTGATACCACATGTTGAGATCATTTTAGCTTAAGGTTGGTTAGACTTTATCTAGGGATTACAATAATAATGATTAATAACATGATACGCAGCGGAATAAACAAAACATCATTATTATTGCTACAAGGTTTCTTCATCATCATCTCTACCAACTACAATACAATGAGCCCCAATGCTATGCGATCAAGTATAGCACGGTTACACTCTAACAGGAATCATATCGATCCTTGGGGCTTAACACAAACACAATAGTCTAGGCGTTTACATAAACTCATGCCCTAGGTTTACACACATACACACTTTTCCTGGACTTTACATCTTGTACGTACAAATAAACCAATTCCCTGTATCTCTTTATATAATAGAGATACTAGGCTTACAAAGGAATAAACTAGAATAATAAAAGATACGTAGTAATCTTTTCCTTTTGTGAAGTTTCTTCCTTTTTCTCCATAAGTCCCTCATGTTTCACATGTTTTGTCTTATCAACTTAATTGCAATTCCCAACAAAATGTTTCAAAAAATTGTCATTGCTGGGATTTAAACCCTGTCCACCCAGCTCACCAAACACGCACACTACCACTCGCCCTTGGGACTTATTTCGGTAAGGTGGTGCATTGTTTATTTCTTATAGTGTTTGTCATTTTTAGTACAATTAAGATTAGCTATCTGTTTAGGCTTATTCTGGGCTTATAGAGTTGGCTTTTTCACAGTTCCTATTTTTCCTAAGTTCTTCATAGCATAATAAATTTTCTGAAAATTTTTGATATTTTTCCATCTTCATTTAGTACTTTTCTTAATTTAATTTCTTTTTAATAGTAGTTAATTCATAAAAAAATTCAAAAATAAACAAAAAAAATGAATCTTTTTTTCTGAATTTTTCTTTTAATTAGTTTAATCTAGGAAAATTAAAAAATCAGAGTTTGGACTTAAAATTCTCAAATTTGCATAAAAGGCTCGGGATTTCTCGTGACTTTGCGTTTTTAGGTAAATTGTCACTATTTTCCAAATTTTCTTTTTCCATTTCATTTATTACATCATAAAATAGTTTTCTTTAATTTTTGAGAATTTTCCAAGTTAATTTGCTATTTTTCTTTTATTTCCTCATTTTAAATAGTTTTTAATTCCAAATAAACAAAAGAAAAGCCAAAAAAAAATTCTTTTTCTTGAAATTATTTTTAAGTGTTTAGGACTTTTAGAAACTAATTTTGCATTTTTAGGTGCCTTTCCCCTTAAGTTTGCTTTTTAGGTGCGTTATTTCACGTTTAATTCGCGTTTTTAGGTTTTATTTTAAGTTTGTGCTTACGTGTGTTTACGTGCTTGCCTTATTTGCTTATTTATCTAATTTGAGCTTTAATTTGAGTATCTTTAGCATAAATATCTCTTGATCACTTTTCATCACAAATTTCACGAACCGAATCACGAATTTCAATTCACACTTCAATCGGGACAAAGAACTCGGGAATTCGTATTTCTTTCGAATTTCTTGGAGAAATATATATATACTATAATTGGCTTTGATCAGTCACTTCCACATCAGGTTCCTCAAAGGTGTTATTGCCATCAACTAGTGGTCTCCCTACTTTTTCCAACGGCTTCTCCTTAGTCACTCTGAACAGATTAACATCAAAACTATCAAGGTCCAGAAAAGTATTGTCCCTATCAATAATGACTAATGCACCATCACTGTTATCAACAGGTTGGCTGGCAAAGGAAGACATTTCAAGACTTGAAAAACCGGGCTCAATGTGTGGCAAGTCACTAGATTCCCCAATATATGAGACATCCATAGGTAGTCGAGTAAGTTGCATAAATGGGTTAAGGACTGGCTCATTATCTATGTCATCTAGAACCAAACGTCTGCAACACGATTGAATAGCAGCACTAGCTATTTTTCTGCTTGGTTCATCCATCTCCAAAAATACAGTCTTAATAGACTGTGGGGACATCTCAGATAACTCTAACCTAGTCTTACCTATTTCAACATACACCTCTATCAGCTTATGTTCTTTGACAATGTCTTTCAACAGGTCAAGATTGACAGATTCACGAAAACTATATAAGCCATCGTCCAATGTACTACCAGGTTTAACAAAATAGTAGTAATTGGTTTCGGCTTCGGCATAACCAATTTGGGTCATAAGAGCATCCAGTTCGTCAATCGATATCTCATTAATTTTAACATAATCAACCTGACATTCCTTACCTCCTTCGTAGATCCTCCCTGGCCAGTTTTTGAATAGGCCATTGTGGTAAAATCTCATGCTAAAATCACCAGGTCGACCATCTGTTGAAACACAAAACAAAACACTGTTACGATTGCATAACAAAAAAAAGGGAAATACTATAAAACAATCTAAGATACATATGCTTGTAAACAATTATCACCAAAAACACTTACCATATTGCCTCGTTGCCCAATTTCTCTCGACTTCATGGTCATCGAAGTAAGGTGCATCCCTGATTTGCCATAACGTAAATCCAAGGTTTGAGATTCTTGATTTTTTACTTAAATTATTAGATTTGGTGAGTGACATTGCATTAGGGTTTTTTGGTAGGCTTCCAAAACAATTTTGGGGATGAGCAATGAGTACTTGGTCTACTTATATTAGACATAATGGCGGGAAAAAGGATTAGACGTCTACTGGTTAGTACAGCGAGAGAGAGAAAAATGCGACTAGCTAAAAAGACATGTATACCCTCCAAACTAAACATGTAACGGGGTTTTGGGAACTATAACGGGACGTTGAAGTAACTATTACGGGGCGAGGGATGCAATCGGCTTCAAAATCCCAACTTTTGGACGCACCACGACGATTTTGGAAACTTAGGGTCCATGGCGATGTTTTGTGGAAAGTTTAGGGACCAACGGTGTATTTTTGTCTAGAATCAAACATTCTTTATAAAATCATATGTTAGTCAAAAGTATTTCAATAAGAGTGGGTTATAAGCCCAGCCACCCCCNACACACACACACCCCATTTCTACAAATGGCACACCTAGTAAAACTTTTTTTTAGCTTTTTCTTGTCTTATGTCATTTTGTTGTTTTTTTTTCACTCTTTTTTAGTTTTAACATTAATTGATTTTTTTTATTACTTTTTTTAGTTTTTTTTATTAACAAACTTTGTAAAAAGACAAGAAAAACTAATCGCAAATTTTTGGCAAGAATATGACCTCACCAAAAGATTGAGCTAAATACGTCTAATGTTGCCGCACTACGTTGCACGCACTACAAGCAAAAACACTTTTTTAGTGACGACAACTTTTTCGGTGGACCCAACTATTTCGTCACTAAATTCGCCTAATATTGTCGTCACTAAAATTGTCTAATGTTTTCGTCACTAAATTTCGATGGACCCAACTTTTTCAACCTTTTTGAACACCAAATTTTAGTCAAATATAAAAATGGGGTGTACACAAATTCGGTACGACTTTGTCGTCACCAAATATTTATCCTAATTTTATTATTTTTATTTTGTTCAAAAAACTTTTTAATGAGAGTAAACAATGATTTTTAAAATAAAAATTGAGTTTCGTGACGACAATGTCGTCACCAAATATTTATCCGAATTTTAATATTTTTATTTTATTAAAAAAACTTTTTAATAAGAACAAAAATTGAGTTTCAATTGAACATTTGGAACCAAAGCAAAAGATGTTAAGGCAGTGGTAGGAGAATTCAGATGGGAATTGGTTTAGATAGCAACCTTACAAAAACTATCAAGTAGTAAGCTTGGGAGTCTAATCGACAAGTTTGGAGTAAGTATAGCGACTGCAACTTAAAACAAGAGTTATGCAAGTTTGGACTTCTCAATGTTTTACGAGGTTGTTCGTGTTCTACAATGTGTTTGAAGTGCAATATAATGTGTTTAATGTGTTTATGTTTAAACACAACACATTAAACAACAATAACACATTAAACAACAACTACTACTACTGCTACAACAACAACAACAACAACAACAACACATTAACCAACAACTACTACTACATAAGAAGATTTTCCATGTCATATAAAAGCTCATGGAGCATTGCACCCGACTGACATGTGTACTCCTCGTGATTCCTTTCCAATTCCAGTGATGCCTCTAGCATCTTTATTTTTGTCTCTAACATCTGTATTTTTGTTTCTAGCATGTTTATCGTAGAATATTTGACCTTGCAGTTTGAGCACTATGTTGGTTCAGATCCAGAAGAACTTTGAGATGTTGAAGAAGAGCTTATATTGAACTAGCAATCAAAATCATCCTTCCACATCCATAAATCAGTAATTTATTATTAATTTAAATAAATTTTTAATCATTTACAATGTTTTGTCAGTGCGAGAATACAAATAGTTAATGAGAAAATAATTTGCCTATTAAAAAAATAGAAACATGTAACAATTGTAATAATTTTATAAAATAGAGTCATGATTACATTTATCTTCGATTCTGAATAAGTTCAGTATACATGCGTTGTCGATCTAAATATATAGTCTCCAATGCGGATGCAACCTCATTTTTGTACCTACTCCATTGTGGGTGATTTGTCGGGATTGGACTATTTTCATCTAGCGTCACATAAACGTAATGATTATCCCTCACAAGTGCAATCACAATGGGGCCACTTTCTTGTGTAGGGTCTGGACCGGACCAAAGCGGAAACACGTAAACCTTTGTTCCAGAGATATAAATATAACTGGCCGGTTATAGAGTGAAGCAATAACCAACCCCGTGTCTGGCATAATCATCCATTTGTCCTGTGGTGCAAATCACGTTCTAAACCAATTAATTGAGTCCTAAATTAGTCGAAAGCCATTATCAAACCACATAGCCGTGTAATATTCCCTGCAAGCATCTATCTCTTGCAACAAATGTTGTCGAATTCCTATCCTCATATTTTCGTTGAGACCAATACCGACAGCAAGTGACTGAAATCCACAATTTCCATCACCTACCACATCATAAAAACTTGTGATATATCAACAGAAAATCCCTGGAATATACGTCATCAAATTTTCGTTATTAGAATCTGGATTATATAAACTATGTCTCTCATTTGAACTGTTTCCAGCAGGTTCTTGGACGTATGAGTTGTGTCCCACGTATTAACTATGCCTTGTAGGTTCTTTATTCAAGTCTGGGATTTTTGTAGATCTTGAAAAACTTATGCAGTGATCTACGGTTGGTGGAACAAATTGGTTTGTTTGTTTCTTCTCCTCTGCGCTCGGACGCCCATGAGTACTTTTGTGAACAGTAGGTTCACGAATTGATACAGATTCTGGATCGAATATCCCTCTCACCTTTGTTAACCAATTTTTCTTGACAAACGACGACATTTTGCTAAAAGCATTCTGGAAGTTTCGTACCTCAGTTTGACAAGTAGGACCATCTTCAGGCGTAGCAGACTAGCAGTAACAAGCCACGAAACATCTAGGGTCTCCAGACGATATCAATTCTCTCTAGTGGAACGGACAACCCTGCATTCATTAAAAGTGACTCATATAAATTACTGCTATTTATGGGGAAAATAACTTGATAGTTATATATTTGATATAATTACCGTTAAGTTGATAGTAAAGCAGTTCGTGCGCGCATGGTAACCCATAACTTGACTGTAACTGACAACCACATTCCTCATTGTTCGGCCGTTGGAGTTCTTGGAAAATAAGATCCAAAGCATAATGTGAAACTTTATACCACAATTGTTCAAATCATGGTATATTACATTTATTTTTTCCTCATTTTTGCTTATATTAAAAGTTTCTTTTGTGGCAGTTTCTTGTGCGATGATAATCTTATCGATCGAACTCAACAACATATCTAAGTTAGACTGTGTGGTGCCTAAGTATAATTTCAACAACGCGTGTTGACTCTCAACTCTACATTTAGTTGACTGACAATAGTTTCGATATTGATCGATAATCAAAGAGAGAAACATGTGTTGATAGTTTTGCAACCAGTTATTCAGATACAAAGAAATATCTGAAAAAAAATTAATGAATTAAATAAATTAATAAAAAAAGTCATTCAGGTACTTATTTATTACGGAGTAATTAATAAAAACAATGAATTAATAAATAAGTACCTGGATGTTCGACCAATAACTCTCGTCGGTGTTCATAATAGTGCATGAATATTTGGTGAGTCGAAGCTTTAACCATACAATCCCATGTTCCTTTAATGGAATCATACTCTCGTATCGTTTTGATTCTTGGTGTGCAAAACTGAGGCACATTTTGTGAAATATGCCATCGACAAAGTAATTTGTTAGCGTTCGGGAATTCTTCTCTACATGCCCCCATCAATGCTAAATCTCTGTCAGTGATGATAACACGCGGGTAATAGACTTCGTCTATCACCTTCTTCACACATTGCAATACTCAACGAAAATAAGGTCCTTTTTCTTTGTCTAAAAAACTAAACGCCATTGAAAATATTTTATTTGTTGAAGTAACTCCGACAATTTGAAAAAACGGCAATTTAAACAATGTGGTATTGCAAGTGGAGTCCATTAGCATGATATGTGGAAATGTACACCATACCGCATACGACGTGGGATGAACACAAAATAGTTCCTCAAACTCATCAGTGAGCCCATTTACCCTCTCGTAGTATACATAACCTGCACGCATCAAATGTGACAAAAGAACTTGGATTTGAGTTCTATCGCCTCGTATGACTCACGGATCTTATTTTGTGCGTTATATACATTTCTAACGCTAGACACGTTATCCGGATTACGCTCCTTTATTGTCGAAAGTATATGACGTGGTGCTACGTTAAACTGTGATAATTCTTCCACCAAACGGAACTCATGATCCTTTAATCGCATTGCATGTGGGAAACCCTCTAACGTCTCTGCAAATTCATGATTATGCTCATCACGCTTCATAGTCAACCTCCAAATATCATTAGTTTTATAATATTTTGCCACTAATTTGAATGGACAATTGGTTTAACGGTACCGATTTGCCATTGAATTTCATCTTCTAAACGTTCAGGTTTATACTCCCCACCATTTGAACAAATAAGCTCAGTTTTAACATATACCCCCTCTTGGCTTTGGATCTTTATTTAACAATAACAAAACCGATCGCTCGAGCTATATTTTGTGTGGAAAACTAAAAGGGGGGGTTGAATAGTTTTACGTCTTTTTAATTTACAAAACTTTGGTTATGAAAAACTTCGATTCTAATTTTATGTGAACTCAACTTGCTTACAGGATTATAAACAATTTAGTCTACTAAAGAATATAATGACAAATAAGTAAGTAAGTAAGTAAAGAGATAGAGTTAGAAAGATAGCACCGCGAGACAAAGGATTTATAGTGGTTCGGCTACGAATCTCCTCTTCGTCCTACTCCACTCCCCGAGCACCTAACTCGAGAGTTTTCTTCACTATGTCAACAAGCTCCCTTATGGCGGAGAAAACCTTACACAACTTTTGCTTACACCAATTAACGACACTAAGCTAAATGTCGGGTTCTAATTGTAGCTAGAACCAATCTCACACCACTACACAACTTAGCACGACTTCTACACACCTTGTACACACCACAACTTCTTCACTACTTCACACCACTTCACTACTTCACTACTTCTTCTTCTCTACACAACTTCTACTCACAACTAACACACCTAGATCTATCTAATTACAAGCACAACACAACTTCACAAATGATTTACACAATATACAATACTTATCTACAATACTTCTTAAACTTGATGTTGAAGGAGTATTCTTCTCTTGCACTTTGGATGAGGAAGGATGAGGAGGGATTGAATCACTTGAAACAAAGATTAATAATCTTATGATCAAAGGGTTTAGAAAGATGTTTAGAGAGGATTGGATCTGAAAATTTTAGTGCAAAAGGTGAGGAAAAATACCAGGTTTGAGGTGGTATTTATAGGCAAAGAATTCTGACACAGGGAGCGTGCCGGCCCCCTTAAATGGAGGCCGGCCCCCTTAAAATTAAGGGGGCCGCCCCTTATAATTAAGGGGGCCGCCCACCTGTAACGGCCAGATTTCTTGTCTTTTTCTGGGGAAAGTTTATTTGGTGAAAAACTAACTGATTTTGGTTAAAAATTTGAATTCATATATTTAGTATGATTTAAACATTTTCCTTTATTACCAAAAGTGTTTTTCAAAAATATATAATATGTTTATATTATTTAATAAACTTTGTAATAATTAATTAAATACCCCTTTGATCATGAAATGTATTAAGCACTTGTTTATTCATACCTTAAGTGATTTAGTTGGATAAAATGATATAAACTAACTTAATACTTGTTTACGTAGTAATCTTACGTTTAATGTTTTTACATTTTGTGATCGTCAAAACATAGAGATATCGAAAAATATAAATAACGTTTTTATGCATTATTTATATCAACAATCTCCCCCTTTTTGATGATTACAAAATCTAAACTCATTAAAACAAAAATTAGTATATATACAAGTATTTTGTGAGTTTATATCAATTCTCCCCCTTTTTGTTAGCATCAAAAAGGTTATCCCGATTAGCTTGGAGCTCCCCCTTGACGTATACTCCCCCTCGTTTTGAGGTCATAAAAGAAATCGAGATATGGAATGCTTGCAAAAATATTTAGAGCACAAACAATATATAGAATGCATGTAATACATATAGAGCAAGAGAACTAAATTAAATTCATTGAAGTAAAACAAAATAAGCATTCATTAATAGAATTATTAAAAATAGATTATGTTAAAGACATAATCTTTGGTACATAAGCATACATTTATGCTTTTCTTAGTAAACTACACTTAGAAGATACTAAGTTGCCATCTTGAGGACTCTTGGACTTGCTTGGGGTACAAAAGGTTTTTGGTGATTTTATTGAGAAGCATGGAGGTTTGGTTTAGTGATTTGATGGTGATGGGTATGGAGTGGAAGGATTGGTTCTAGGGATATTGTATCGAATTAGTGGAGGTATTGGATGAGGACGAGTGAGGAGATATTCAATCCAAGAAATATCTTCACTTAGGTCGAGGATTTGTTTTTGTAGGAAGTAGCAACAAGGACAATAGTAGGTGTGGTTGGTGACTTGATCCAAATTGAGTGAGTGAGGTAAACAATTTGAATAT
Organism: Artemisia annua; assembly: GCA_014162995.1. Lineage (NCBI taxonomy): Eukaryota > Viridiplantae > Streptophyta > Magnoliopsida > Asterales > Asteraceae > Artemisia > Artemisia annua. The sequence goes on along the minus strand of LBNU01016358.1, from coordinate 270,157 downwards.
GGAGATGAGGGAGGTTTGTCCAAGTTGCGTTGTGCAAGATGCATAGCATTGAGATCACGAAGATCACGAATTACATTGAGTTCTTCACGGAATTTTTGCTTTTCCGTGGCATTGTGGAATGAACCATTTGGTTGAGGTGGATGGAGTTGAGTTGTGTAGTTTTGAGTGAAGTTATAATTTGATGATTGACCAAAGATATATGGATCATTGTAGTTGGATGAAGGTTGAGATGTGTGACTTGGGATGATGGTGGATGTTTGGCCATTGTTGTAAGGTTGGTAGTATGGTTCATAGAGATGACCTTGTGGATTTGGATTGAAGTTTGGGAAGTAAGTGGTTGGAGGTGTTGGTTGGTTTTCAATTGCTTTGGTTGTGGTGGCATTGTTTTGAGGGCTTGTTTTTCTCCTCCAAGTGGATTTTTCGGTCATCCTTGCTAGCCTTGAGGCCTTTGATTTTGGTTTGTTGGGAGAGGTCATGGTGGAGTGAATGATGATTTATGATGATGAGGGGTATTTATAGTGTGATGATTATGTGTTTATGGAAGGATAATATGTGTTGTATTTGATGGACAAAATGTGTTTGTGAATTCAGGGAAATGAGGAATCAAAATAGGGTGAAATGGGCTAAAAAGCAGAAAGCAAACAGGAAACATCGACCTACATGGCCGGCCCCCTTAATTAGTGGCCGGTCCCCTTAATTTTAAGGGGGCCGCCCCTTTGATTTAAGGGGGCCGCCCAGGCCTGAGGACTCAGGTTGCCAGAAACAGGTTTTTGGTAAAGTTTTTCCATAAAAAAGTTTGTTTTGAGGTTTGGTTTTGGGCAAGACCAACTCTTTAGGCAACTAGGCAAGTATCTTCATAGTGGATTTTACATGAAAAGCATACATGCTAGCAAATAAACATATAAGCATAATTAAGCATGCATATTAAGCCAATAAACAATTAAGCAATTAATATCACCTAAAGCAATTAACTTAAGTAAAGGCACCTATTAGTGGCAAACTAGTGATGGAGCAAATGTGACAATGAAATTCTTGATTATGTTCTAGTGTGTGCCTATATGAAACAAATGTGGAGTAAGATTGTTTCGACTCTTATGAAAGACAAGTAATCCTAAGAAACAATCTTTAGTCTCCTTGAATTAAATTTGCTCACTTCTAAATGTCATATGTAAGTATACATTGGATTATATACTTATAGATAACGAGAGTGAGACTATCATGCATGATTTGAGAGAAAAGCATTTTTATCATTATTCAACAATGAGTTTTCCTAATCGTGAGAATGATTTTGAAATGAATTGAGGTTTTTCTTGAAAGTATAATTATGCAAACAAAATATCTCAATTCCAGATTTTGTGCAAAATAGAATCCTAGACTTAGATTTGAGAAGAAAGAAAAAAATAAAGAACATTTTTATCATCAGATGGCCGGCCCCCTTAAAGTGAGGTCGGTCCCCTTAAATTTAAGGGGGCCGCCCTTGTAACTTTAAGGGGTCCGCCCATCTGACAACTAAAAGTGTCCAGAATTTTGAAAATTTCAGAAAGTTTTGATCCTTCAAGAAAATTCAATCAATTTGTTCCATCATTCCTAATCCTAAACGTAAGTGGTTAAATAATTCACGCTTAAGGGGCTTAGTGAATATGTCGGCAATGTTATCTTCCGAAGCTACCTTTTCAATTTTAATGTTTCCTTTTTGTACATTATCCCTAAGGAAGTGATGACGTATTTCTATGTGTTTAGTCCTAGAGTATTGAACACGGTTCTTACTTAAATCTATAGCTCCTTTATTATCGCACATAATAGGGATATTTTCTAACCTAATGCCATAGTCTACGAGAGCTTGTTTCATCCATAGTGCTTGTTGACATGCATTTCCGGCGCTTACGTATTCGGCTTCGGTGGTAGAAATAGCAAGAGCGGTTTGCTTCTTCGAAAACCAAGATGTTAAACAACATCCCATAAACGTGCAAATACCGCTAGTGCTCTTTCTATCTACGTAGTCTCCCGCATGATCCGAATCCGCATAGACAATGGTTTCTATGCCAGATCCCTTAATAGAATTCTTAGGAACCTTACCAATCAATCTAAGGATGAATAAGTGGAAAAGTGAGGAAGATAAAGAAAAATGGGATTGGAAGAAGCCACCCAAAGAGGGAGATGGGCAATGGCACATCTAGCTCACTCTCTATGATCCGGATGGGGAGAAATTCGAAAAAGCATATAAGACTAGACCCACCAATAGGAAGTTGAAGGAGAAGTTCGACCCCAAAGACATTTTGAATGAGGGGGTAACTCATCTAGGAGTCACGTAACGAGGCAAGGCCTCGAGTCTAGCTACAAGACTCTCTAATAAAGAAAAGCGCTTCGTGGGAGGCACCCCATGCCTATCTTTGTTTGTTTTTATGTTTTATTCGTTTCCGTATGCATGCTTGATGTTATTGTTTAAGATTCATGATTATAACTTGATTGTAAAAATGCTTTATTTTGTTTTTAACTTCGTCTTAATCACATATAAAGGTATTTTGCAAAAGTTAAGTGTAAGGGAAATCTAAATAAGTTTAAAAGAACATATCGAAACATGAATCACAACAATAAATAATAAGCATACATACTCGTAGTTGTTAGAGTCAAATGCTTGTATCGAGTCATAATGATTTTCTGCAGAATTTCCAGGGATTAAGACATAGGTTTTCCAAGAAATTTTCTGGAAACACAACTAAAACTTTCTGTCAGACCACTCTGACGGCGTCAGGGGTTAATACCTGACGACGTCAGGTGTAAAATTCTAGAATTTATTTGTTGATTAAGTTTTCTAACGGAACTTGTATGTTTGTTAAAATCTCATCTTATAAATTCCAGGAAACCTGTAGAAAATTCATTCCACAAGCATTATATCTTACTTGCTTTCTAGGTTAACGTCTATATATATATGAATAATGCCGCTGATTTTACGTGAGGTTTCTTGTAGTATTTCCATTTTAACAGGTTATTTAAGACAAGAAGATGATGCATATACTGGAAGGGAAGCTTTGATAGTTCATTTTCTTGGAGGAGGATCTAACCATGTTACTTCACTTGCATAAAGAACGACTCAGGGGAGTATCCGATTTCATTCTTTTAACCTTTTTATCTTTTCAATTCCTTATTTTCGAACATTGGGGACAATGTTCAACTTAAGTGTAAGGGGGGGTAAATAAGGGTAGATTAATGATACCTCATAGGATACCATTATGTTTGATTTTTGCTTGCTTGATAGTAATTGTGTAATAAAACTGGGAGAAACACTCGTTAGGGTAATTTTAGCGCAAATTTAAAATTTTTTACAATATTTAGGAGTGAAACTTTAGTCCTAATAAGCGTCTCATGGATAGGAGAATTTATGACTAGCACAAAAACCGTACCACTAAAAATTTTCCACCCAAATATGTGAGGTTCACCCTAGAATTGGTAGGAAGAGAAGCATTCAACCTTAATGCTTATGTGTGTACCGGTAGTACTTAGATTCTAGAACTTGCGTCAGTGACCATTCCGAGTCCACAAGTGAGACTACATTCGTGTAGATTAGGATTAACTACATGATAAGAGGCAATAGGATAGGGATCAGGCGCGGCATTGGCATTTCGTTGTAGGACAGTTTCGTTTAAGTTCATGGCATTAAGAAACTGTGGATCGGATAAAACCGCAGGAGACCCATTAAACTTAATATTGTTTAAATTCATTACGCCGTAATCCGCCTTCCATATCCCATCCATGACCATCTATATCTACCACATAAAAATATATATATATAAAATAAAAAATAAAAAAATTAATCAATAAAAAAAATAATCAATACAATATAATTCATAACACCTAATTCCCTAATTATTCGGATCATATGTTTTTATAAAATACTATGCCTAGGAAAAGAAAACATATGTTGTACTCCCTCCGTCCCAAATTATAAGTCCACTTTTATATTTCACAAAGTTTAAGAAAATGGGGCCCTTACAGTACTAACCAATAAAAATTCATTCTCCCCTGCTTACAAACATTTTGATTGGTTGAAATCAAAAGTAGACATTAATTTTGGGACAATCAAAACTAGCAAAGTGGACTTATATTATGGGACGGAGGGAGTAACATATTAAGCGAAATGAATATTAACTGAAACTAGATTTCATAAAGGCCTAAGTTAATATAGTTGAAAGAAACAGAAAATAAAATGATGATGTAGTAGTACCTGTGAAAAACCCTAGGAGCGAGAGAGAAAAATAAAAAGGTTTGTGTTGTGTGGAATAATAATAATATTAATAGAAGGGAGGGAGGAAGGAAGGATGATGACTGATATAATGAATGAATCTTGATATGTTTTAGTATCAAAGAGGTGTTGACGAATTTTATTTATTATTGCTATATAAAGTTTTACCTTTTTTTGGATAATCTCCACCGTTCAATATTGCGACTCAAACAGATATACATGCCTCCTATGTACTACTAGTCTATTTATTTTTGACATATGTTCAAATCAATTCTTTCTTCTAGAAACGACTAAAATGAGTTGTTCTTGGCAAGAGTCAGATAATTTTGTACTAGTATAAAACAAAATTTATAAAATAATACGTCAAATTTATATATGATAATCTTTCTTTTATTTTTACCAATAGTTATTGTGACCAGAGACGGAGACGGTGGGAGAGCCGGGGGGTGCTCGGCCCTCTCCAACACGCCCAATCGCTTTACTATTTGCCTTATAAAATTTAAGCCTATGACGCAACTATAGGCAAATGATTCACTTAAACTTTAGTTAAATTACTTTGTTAGCTTGAGAAAAAAATTTCGGCCCCCCTTATTCCTAATTCCTGGCTCCGTCCCTGATTGTGACACATCATTTTATAAATTTTGTTTTGTAAAAATTATGTGTTTCTAACATATTTAATTTATTTTCTCTCTTTTCTACATATTATCTTTTTCCTTATTTTATTGTAAATCCATTAACAAATAGTTGCTTTTCTAGAATTAATTAAGAATGAACTGTCTTGGTAGAGCCGACATCAAAAAATCGGCTCAAACCCTCCAATATGCTTTGTTGGGTTAGACCGAGCCGTTGGATCGGACCTAGCATATTTTCAATCTAGTCCTTAGTCTGGTATTTTGGACTAACTCGGTTTCAGTCCTGTCCTTTTTTTTGTTGTTCTGGTCGGTTTTTGGACCGTGACCAACCCTAGTTGTGAGATATAACATAGAATTTTATCACGTCATTTTTTCTCATTATGTATTGGGATGCAACAATGAATTAAAATTTATTTTTACCATTAGATTAGGCTTAATCCCCTTAACTGATTTCATTGATCTTATTCGAATATATACAAACTGCATGTCGTATGCTACAAGACATATAATGGGTTGGGCTAATAACTAATATAATAACAATGGGCTACTAATCAAACAATACTAACAGTGATTAATAATACTCGGCTAATATTACCGTTATCATTCTTTGGGTTTCGATGTTTAGATCTCGGGTTTTAATTACGGATTCGAGAAATGGGTCATGGTTTAGATCTCGAGTTTCGGGCCCCAATTTCAATTTCAAGGTGATGGTATTATATGGGTTCAAATATGTGTTCTAGGTCGTTGTGGGGATCATGGACGCATCCATGAAATTTGGTCGAAGTGTTAAAGATGTTCCAGCTTCTAGTGTTATGGTATTTCAGTTGTTCCGACTTGATTAGGTTTAACATCAAAAGACATGATTAAATGATGGTATCTTCAGAAAGCTGAGGTTGTTATCATCAAATTAGTCATGCAATAAACACCACAATTGACTCACAAACTAGAGGCATTACAACGCATCAACTAACCATGACTCTACAACCCTCCACTGCGCCACTTAAATCCGTATCACCAACCACCTGATATGAAGACCCATATAAACCAACACACCTTAACCATTGTTCCCACACCGAATGGTTTTTCGCCCTTTTTAGATACATTTTAAGCTTTGCAGATAGTTCTTTCAACCACATTTCCAACTGTTTTGACCTTTTATCCAAACACACAATGCCTTTGCTCGAAAACTTTCGACCAAATACGCAGAAATTTGTTTATTTAAAAATGCTTTTATACATGATAAGCTTAATAGTAACACTTAAGCCATGATTAACAAAAGGGAGATGATTTGCATACATTATGTTTTGATTTGCACACTCATGTATACAACCGGTTAAACAGATATAGATTCTCAATACAACAATTATAATACATATGATTGAGTGTCTCAATCAAAAAATTGAAGTGTGCAAATTATTTCCCAAACAAAAACCTTAAAATATATGTTGAAATATTTTTATTGTAAAAGACAAGATACTTGTGTCCTTCAGTTTCGATATGGATACTCAAATCTTCTTAATAGTTTTATAATATATTACAAGAATAATAATTATTTAATATATTTTAAGTTTGCAGTACAAGAATATATTACAGATTTTAAAATTGGAGGAAAAACATGATTGGATCTCAAATAAATTTATTAAGTAGTAGAGAACTAAAATATAATACGCGATTGATGTTTTCTAGTGGGTATATCATGTGGCATGAATGCATGATATCTTTGGCGTAAACCTTCTATCACAAATCTTTGTTATTTAATTGCTCCATTTTGAAATAATCAAAATCATTTATTGTTTTCATACATTTCGTGTAACACTGTCTTTTTTTTAGCAAAGTGTAAGGAGATGTTTGATTTCGATTTAATTAACTTAATATGAAAAAAAACTGAATTAATTAAGTTATATGAAAATTGTTTGTTTGTGACTTAATAGAGAAAGATAACTGAAAATATTAAGTAATAAAACTGAGGTTATCTGCATTAAGTCATCTTTTAATTAACATGACTTATGAAAAAAATTAAACAAACATGCCCTAAAACTGTTTAAAATAATGTTCTTACGACATTATACGTGCCCATTAACTTGCTTCTTGTTTCTCTTGCTAGTTGAGACTAAAAGCATCTTCTTCAGTAATGATAATCTAACTTACGACCTTACGTTATCCAATTGCACATATTGACCATATACAGATATTGTACGGAAAAAACAAATAAACGACATAACGAACGCTATATGGTATTATGGTTTTCCCAAATGGGCAAATTACCTGAAAATGTATTTAACTTGCCACTTTTTACCATTGTATGTAGCATTTTTTTTCCCAATCTGTCAATGAACTTGCAAAATCCGTTCATTGCGTGTAGCGGTGACCTATTTGACCTACTGGGGCAAGTTAAGCTAACGATCGTTAGGTTTATCATTGCAATGTTAGTCCTTTAGACTAACGATCGTTTATCATGGCTACATAGAATGACAAAAAGTAACAAGTTAGATGACTTTTATTATTTTTAAAATTTACGTACGTTTTTTACACGCTTTTGCACACATTTTTATACATATTTTTATACACGTTTATACACACGTTTTTATACATGTTTTTATATGAATTTTTATACACACATTTGTATACACGTTTTTATACACACGTTTTTTATACACACGTTTTTACACACGTTTTTAAAATGTTTCAACACATACATTTTTATACACACATTTACACACGTTTTTATGTCTTTATACACACATTTTTATATACGTTTTTATGCACGTTTTTATACACACGTTTATATACACACTTTTAATTTAACTTTTTTACACTTTTTTTACACGTTCTTATATACGTTTTTACACACGTTTATATACACACTTTTAATTCAATTTTTTTACACGTTTTTTACACACGTTTTTATATACGTTTTTACGCACGTTTTTAATTTATCTTTTTTTACATGTTTTTGCATACGTTTTTATAGGATATTGGTTATCATAACACAAGGTGAAGATTAAGCTCAAGTCAAATTTCCTAGATAAAGAAAGTAAGGTTGAGATATTCTAGAGAGAGAAAGTGAAATATATTAGTTTCAAAGCAAAATGAACATCCAACTCTTTCCCTTGTGTGGGAAAGGGTATTTATAGTTACAAGTCTACGAGCTATCTTAAGCTAGATGACACTCGGGGTGACCCAGTTTTCCATATGATTTTTCCACGTTTTGTATAAGTTTTTTACACACTTTTAATTTAACTTTTTTTTTTTTTTNTAACTTTTTTACACGTTTTTATACACGTGTATAAAAACGTGTGTAAAAACGTTTATAAAAACGTGTGTAAAAAAGTCCGTATAAAAATCTGCATTAAAGCATGTATAAAAAAATGTGTGTAAAAATGTGTATAAAAATTTTGTGTATAAAAATGTGTATAAAAAAACGTGCATAAAAATATGTGTATAAAAACGTTATAAAAATGTGTTTATAAAAACGTGTATAAAAACTCGTGTATTAAATCGTGGGTATAAAAAAAGTGCATAAAAATGTGTGTATAAAGACGTGTGTAAATGTGTGTATAAAAATGTATGTATTAAAACATTTTTAAAACATGTGTAAAACCGTGCATAAAAACGTGTGTATGAAAACGTGTATACAAATGTGTGTATAAAAATCTGTATTCAAACATGCATAAAAACGTGTATAAAAACGTGTGTATAAATGTGTATAAAAATGTGTATAAAAACGTGTACAAAAATGTGTGCAAAAAGGTGTAAAAAACGTACATAGGTTTTAAAAATAATAAAAGTCATCTAACTTGATACTTTTTGTCATTCTATGTAGCCATGATAAACAATCGTTATTCTAAAGGACTAACATTGCAATGATAAACCTAACAATAGTTAGCTTAACCTGCCCCAGCAGGTCAAACAGGTCACCGCTACACGCAATGAACGGATTTTGCAAATTCATTGATAGATTGGAAAAAAAAAAAAAAAAAAAAAAAAAGTTACATACTATGGTAAAAAGTGGCAAGTTAAATACATTTTCAGTTAATTTGCCTTTCCCAAATTACATGTTAAGAAACAAATGATTAATATAACAAATCAACTTGGCCAAAAATAATCTTTTGTTAGACCGAAGGTAATGGTGCATCTTTCTCATTTGTGAGGTGCATGCTCACGCACCAGCCCCGTTACCTAGCTCTCTTGTCACGCATGAGCAGCACGCAAAAGAAGGAACATAGGTGATGTGCCTCACCATTCACTACTATTGTACAGTGCAAAATGTGAACCCCTCATGGTGTTTATATTGTTATTTATTTGATTTTTGAGTGTGGATGGGCATGTTGGGTGCAGGGACGGAGCCAACGGGGTTCCCACGGGTGCCCGGGCACCCGATGGATTTTTTCAGTGTAGTGCTAATTTTTTAAAAAAACATTGATTTTTTCTTAAAGTCATCTTAAATGCACTCGGTCCATCGAAATATGTATCTGGTATTAGTGTTCAATTTTTTTTGTGCACCCTGTAATATTTAGTCCTTGTTCCGTCCCTGGTTGGGTGTTCTGTGAGGTATGTTTGTATATAGTGAGTACTCCGTATTTTAATAAAATATGAGGAGTAATTTGACCATTAAAAGTGAAAAGTGAAGGACGTGAAAGGTGAGGGGTGTTAAAGGAGAAAGAAAACTGAAGTACGCTGATTTGAAAGACAAATCGGTGTGACCATTATTACTTAGTGGTCTTAGTCGAGCAAAGAAAAATGAGATAAAAATGGAACACGGTATCTGGACAACTTTATTTTCCATTTCAACAAAGTATAAAATTTGTCTTACTCGGTCTCTTATTAGTGGAACTTATTTTCCCTCGCCACACATTAAATATCTCTTTAAAGTTATTATTGAAAAAAATAAAGACTCGATAAGTCATATTATGATTCGTAGCACCATAACAATACAAATGATGTCGTATATGTTTATACCTTCTTTTTTTTTTTTGTTTTGGCAAAACAGCTAATGTTGTTTATAAAGGCTTTTTTGTTTATTTCGTTGTTATATATATGTTTTATAAATTACGTGTTAAATCATTGTGTATTGAATATGAAAGGCTTGATGGAAACTTACTAAAACAAGTTGATATGGTACTTAAAAATATGTGGAAGAAACGAGAATGAATGACATTACCAGCATAGTGTCTGTTGTTATCTCTAATCACCCGTGGGTCCCAAAAAGAGATGCATACCTAAAAGCTAAACCCCGATTTCCAGCACAGTCCCATATGAAGCTCATGTCGATCGATAAAAAGATATCCATGTCGAGCTACTACTTTACGTGTACTTCAATTAGCGTCTGACAAAGATATTCACTACTGCATGACATATGAAAATAGCATAAAAGAGCAATTTTTTTTTTTTTTTTTTTTTTTTTTTGAACGGCAAGTTAGTAGTTAGTGATCTGAGCCCACAGTAACATCCAATTGGGCAGTATGCAAGCTCGAACCTTTCTCCTTAGGGGATAAACCCCACTCCTGTTTCTATTTATTTCGGGCCCTGAAAGTCCATGGTGAGACTCGATAAAAGAGCAACTTATTAACAATTGAATAGCGCACTTTTCTACGTGTGCACACATAAACTATATCGATCTATCTAATATGAGGATATAGTTTATTCTAAACGTATATTCTTCTAATGTATCATACATTTGTTATGAGTATTATTGTTTTAACAATCGATAAATAGAAGATATCTGGAAATAAAAAAATCAATAAGTATGTTGTAAACTAAAACCAACAAGGTTTTGTTTGTATGATTATTTGAGGAGGGCTAGCTCCAACTTTAAAAATACATCAATCATATGTTTTTCCGTAGAAAATAATGACGAATATATTTGATAACTATTTAACAAAACCACAAAAAAACATAAATTAATTTATAGTTTGGCACATATGTTTTTTAAATCTAGCCGCAATTTCATACAAGGTCAACTTATGATTACGATTCGCAGTTGATTAAGTAATTCTTTTTGTTAGGATTAGAAGAAAGATGTGTTTTAGGTGCCTTCACGTGGCACTATGAAAAGGAGTTGAAGATAAATGAAATGTAGTCTCGCATGTGGTTGATGGAAATTGATGTTGAAAGTATAGACCAAGTAATTTACTTGGTGGCCAAGTGAATTTGCTGACCACGTTTTAGCTTTTCAGCAACAAGTTGGTATCCATTATCCTATTTATTAAGTATTCAATTACATGTACATTCTCTTTAGTTTTCAAATTTATTGCTTGTAAAATTAAATAAAATTCAAGTATAGTCATTAGCTCATTACAATATGCATCTATAAAATTCTGCATTTAGTCAAAATCAAAATAGAAAGACAAACAATAGTTTCGAAATGAAAATACGTGATGGATGGATACATCTTCGAAAGCAGTTACGATAAAACATCCAACAAAGCCGACTACGAGCAGCCCGGCCAAACTTATACGAGTTTGTCTAGTGGTATTGGACTGTGAAGAAGGTTACAGTCTGCATAATTCATATGCTGCATCAGATATTGGGCAAAAGCTTATCAGAGATATTAGCTAGTTATGTGTGATATCGTATAGGACTAGAATTGAGTTTTTTTGTTTCACTTGATGGGTCTGTCTAGGGTGTCACAAAACCCGACCCGAACCCGACCCGACCCGAACCCGACCAGGTTCGGGTCAACTCGGGTCGGGTCAATTCGGGTCAAAAATCATATTCGGGTCAACCCGAATTGACCCGAGTTCTAAACAAGGTCGGGTTCGGGTATGTTTTTTTAGCCTTGACCCAACCCGAACCCGAGTTGACCCGACTAAACGAACACTTTACAATGTAAAATACTCGGGTTGACCCCAAACCCGAGTTGACCCGACCCGATTGACCCGACCCGAGTTGACCCGAACCCGAATTAACCCGAGTTCTAAATAAGGTCGGGTTCGGGTATGTTTTTTGGAGGCTTGACCCGACTTGACCCGACCCGAGTTGACCCGAACCCGACCGGGTCAACCCGAATGACAGCCCTAGGTCTGTCCATGCCAGAGTATGATTTGTAATTTTGTAAATTGTGTTTTTTATGCTAATATAATTTTCACCCTTTGGCGAAAAAAAAATAATAATAATAATAAATAAATAAATAAAAACATAAAAATAAAAATAAAAAAAAATTATCAACTGAAAAAGATGTAAAGCGTCAACATCGTATGGGACCAAAATAACATTTTAGAGTTTAGCCTGTTAAAACTTTACTCAGTCATTTGGGCCCACATCTTTTTAACTACTAGTTGGGCCTACCGAATTCGTGTTAGCTTCACAAATGGCCACTATTTGCAATATAAATATGACGCTTGTGTTTGTGCGTTTGAAAATAAAATTCCCATTGATAGAACTTTTTGTCTGTGTTTATTGTGAATATTCTAGGTTTCACAACGAATTATTTGACCATAAACAGTACGAGTTTAATCTACATGACTAAACCAAAGTTTTCAAAATCGAAATCCTAATCATGATTGTTTTTTATTTATGCACGATCGGGGATCGGGATCAGGATCCTAAGATACTACTATAATGTTATTTTCTTAATAGTCTTTGTAATATTATTCAAATCTACAAATTATTATAGATAATAAACACAAAATTATATAAATATTTCATGAAAATGTTGCCGAAAATTATGAATATGAAATGTTTAAGAAGATTAACATGTTGTTTTTTAAATTCTATAAAACATAATCAATAAATTTGTAGTTTTTTAGTTTGTGGTTGGAAAAAAGTAAGATCAGGTAGGATTAGTTCGTAATATTCTATGGTTAAGATCGGGATCTTATAAGATTATAAACTTGCTAAGATCCTATGTAGGATCCAAATCATTTTTGTTTTGTAACATCGTAAAATTGTAAGATCCTGAGATCATGATCGGGATCTTAACAACTATAGACTAAACTATTCTCTGTGATGCTATTGAATAATTGCAAATTAAATATGTCTTTCTTTGTTGATTGGAGCATTGATTCACTGACATCACTCTTTCATCGCAAACGTCACTAAGAACAAATTCTCATTGTCAGGTCAATGGGAAAGCGTCAGTCGACACCCAAAAAGAGTTTATAGCGTCAGGTTTCTCCGCTAATTTAAACATTTGGAGGATAAGTTAAAGTTTTTTTCTTTTATTATTAGAAAGTAAAAGAAATACATAGTTGTTGCTATTTGATGGATGCCCATTAGCACTTTGTTTGATAAATGGATGACTTTGAGAATTGTTCTTGCTGTGCATGTTTTACGACTTAAAGTACAAATCATCAACTTTTAAACAAAGTCTTTGAAATTGGAAAGTGAATAATCAAAGAAAACCCAAAAAAGAATGAAAACCTAATGATACAAGAATTGTAATGTATATCACATCGACATGGATGTGTTTTAAATTACTTGAAAGTGTTCTATTAATAGCTGACGTATCCTTAATGATCATAGATTAATTAACCGATATATCATATGATAATGTAACTATATATTTGATAATGACTTACTGTTAAGCTGATTAAAAATGCATTCAATGAGCCATTATTTATCGAGAAAGAAAAAACAAACTTAAATCAAAGTAATCAGTAAGGTCAATGTCATCAATGAATGATGGACCACAGAAATAATTTAATGGTAGCCCAACTTATTGTACTAGCCCAGAAAAGAAAAAGGAAATTCTTCCCATTGTTTTTTTCCCCGTCATATATATTATTGGTTTGTTTTTTCTTTTTTGTGCAAAGTTGAGTATTTTCAACATTGCTGAAGAGAAAAGCTAATACATAAATACTAAATGAAAAGATAATCACTTGAATGCTGATCTAAAATCAAAATGATAGCTGTAAAAGAAACCTTTAATAACAAAAACTGAATAACGTTCCAAGGTTGCGAATCCCAAATATGAATGCGACCAACATTGAAATAAGAGGTGATTTGTACACTATTTTGTTTTTGGCATCCACCACTAAATTACACCAGTAATGCATACAATACAATATATTAGTAGATAAATAAGGCCCAAGCCATGATGGATGCAAAAAAGATGGTGTACAAACCACCTCCCCATTAGAATACTTGAATTCCATAGCCCATTAATATAACTCTCTTGATGCGTTCGACTATATCAGAGGAGCATGTAAACGTGTCTTCAAAATACGACATTGTTTCTTGCTAACCAAATCAACCATATTGCACAAGACACAATAAAATGCCAAAATTGATAATTGGTTGGTGGACCCAGAATCAAGAGTCATCCCCGATCCCCTGCTTATCTGTCATCAGTTTAGAATAATCTTAGTTCAGAAAAGCTAATATTTTTTAACTAGACATTTCAGCTATAATATTTGTATGAGTTAATGTTTTATATATTATTCTTGTTAGCGGTACACTTTCCAAGTACTATGAACCACAATCATAGAGTCAAAAACGTGTTATAGGCGAAGTTAGCAAACTAGTTGATGGTGTACCCCATCCTTTTGGCTCGGAGCCTACACTCAGAATGACACACACACGAACGCCATCTGTAGGCTCTGATCAATAGGTGCAATCCATTGTACGATCACCAGTTTATTAACTCGTACCGTTTTTTATATAAATATAACTGCATTGTAAATATGTAATACATTTACCTTAAGAACAAAATACTTTTTAACATATAAGTTTAAAGATAAACTCCCACCTTAATGAATCAATTTGGTTAAATATTAAATATGGCATACAAGTAGACATATACTCACATAAAACATACATATTTGCTTATTTATTTAAGAGAAATCATGTAAGATGTCAGCACAATGAAAGCAGATATTCCTTGTTGGATGCCATACTAAATAACGTTAAAATAGTAAAATACTGAAACATGAATTACTTTCCTTAATTATAGAATAAATCTATAGCAAACCTCACTCTAATATAGTCTAATACATTCTTTATATTTTGTAGATAAAAAAGTATGTGGGTGGATGTAGATTCTCACCTATAGATAACATTTTGTCCTTTTTTAAATACAAAGAAAAAGGTTGGTGTTATAATATACGTAGATGTAGATAGATACATCAATTTCCTTCGTGTATTTGTGTGTGAATTATCTTTAATAATTTTATTGGTCGATGTATTCTAAGTTGTCATACTAGCACCTTGATAGCTTTGTTATATAAAAAATATTGACTTTCAGAAAAGAAAATGTTAGAACCAATACTACGTAACTTATACTACCTCCGTCCCATAATAAATGTCCACTTTGACTTTTTTGAGTCTTTCTTACTAAACTTTGACCAAAAATATTTTTATTTGTGTTATGTGATACTTGATGAAAAATATGTGAATGGATTTGGTTTTAAATGTAATATCATTTGGTATAATTTTCATCAAGTATTGTATAATACAAATAAAAATATTAATGGTCAAAGTTGAAAAGGAATGACTAAAAAAAGTCCAAGTGGACATTTATTATGGGACGGAGGGAGTATATAAGTATAAAACCAGAAAAATTTGCTGTAAACAAACTGTAAAAATG
This sequence comes from Artemisia annua, assembly GCA_014162995.1. NCBI lineage: Eukaryota > Viridiplantae > Streptophyta > Magnoliopsida > Asterales > Asteraceae > Artemisia > Artemisia annua. Next base: position 254,760 of record LBNU01016358.1, on the reverse strand, counting down.
ATGTACTGTATTATACTTTTTGAATCTATTTTAAGAAATACAGCTTTATTGAAACTAATATTAGTATAGTATGTTGCCTTTATTTTAGTAAAGTAAAAAATAAAAATGTCGGAGGCAAAGGAGGAGTTGGCGTGTTGAATGGACAAACAAAAGGATCAGAGTGTTTAAGTATTAAAGCATTTCCTTTGAATTAGCAAAAGTTTTTCTTTGTGTTAAACTACTATTTTAATACGCCAAAAGAGCTACATTATTCCTTTTGATGTCAAATTTGGATCTGCAAAACAAAAACAAAACCTTGAATAATGTCAAATCTAACGCCGTGTTCTAAAGTTTTTAGATCAAAGAAAAAGAGAAAGAACAAGCAAGGGAAAAAACGTGAAAAAATTTTAGTTTATATGTTTTTGAGATGAATAAAAAAATAAATAAGATAATTACAACTCATGTTCTTGACTTGAAAGAGGAAGAAAAAACTTGTTTAAATTACACATATAGCCAAATATTTCAATAAAAATATATTAATCTTTACACAAAATATACCAACGTTTTTATTGGTAACATCGACAAGATTATACCAGTCTGTTTCTATCAAAAGGGGCATATTAGTTGAGAACATCAACAAGGAGCATCACATAGTCCAATTGCGTACAAGGTTGAAGGTTCTATCGTGAAATTTGTAAGTGACGAGACTTTCGCTAAGCCTTGAAATTAGTCACAATCACTTATTAGAGCGCCACAGGACTCATGATCATGAGAATGTGTTTCTTAGATAAATATGTTATGATCAATATTATTTTATTTTGAACGACAATTTTTTTCACATCCTACATCATGTATCTCACAAATGATTCCAGTGAAATTTAAACCCATAACTTTTAGATTGGTGGACAACTCACATGCCGCTGGACCATAACCTTTCATATTATGAGTAAATTGTAAGACATGTGACATTAACAACTAATCTTAGATGGAAGTGAGCCATATCCACCGCCTGAGTAATCAAATAAACTCCACATGGGATTTCTCTTTTGTTTAATTGCACTAAACATGATTGTGATTTCTTTCCTATACATCTCATCATTTTTATAGTGTTATTTAATGTCAACATTTTTACATTCCTCAACTTTTATACTAAAAAAACAAAAAGAAAGAGATAAGAGATTGATCTTGCAACAAGGATTGTCTATTCGGGTTTACAATGTTTTAGGTAAATATATAAATTGAACCACTTATTCATAAATATAATATACAGATTTTTATATCAAGAAGAGAAATTAAAAGGCATCTTAATTCTGACGCATACAATTTTTCTAAAACGAAAGACACCTCAATTCACATGGTCCTCCCACTATGTGGATCTACGCCTCGAATATTCTCATCATCCTATTTATTGTCTTTATATTCTTTAATATTCATTAGGTAAAGCCTTTTAACAAAGCTCTCGTCATTTCATTTATCAAATGTTATCCTTTTGTTTTATTTTTATATCTCACATTAAATATTACTCCTACTAGCATATAGAAATATATCTTAAACTATGACATTTTTCAAAGCTCTTTATGCTTATTTGAGAAGCTCATATATTGTATTTTTAGGAATTTGAGATGGTTTATCTTAACCAATCATGCATATTCATTTTTTGAATTCTTTTTGGAGAAAAATGTTATCCACAACATTTATGACTATGATGACAAGCATCTTGCAAAAAAGATTGATATTTTAACCACTAACTACCTATGGTTCTGGTTGAATCATCAATCGCTAACTGCATGTCTGCATCACTTAAGTTTTTAAACAGCGACTGAGCCACAAGTGTTTTTCTATCTTGTCGAAACATGCATTCGAATTACGAAACTTTTAAGCATGCTTAATCAAATGTGCGCCGTGAAAAGTCTTTAATGCATAAGGATCACAACGTGAGATTAAAAATTCCAAACAGGAGTTCAAACAAGAAAATAAGAGGACAAGAATCAGCTATATTAGATAAAAATTACAAATAGCATACAAACACAATGTGTAAAAGAATGGTGTGAACCAAATGAAACAAAACATGTTAAAAACCCCTTATTTTCTTTCCAACTTAATTACCAAATGGCCCTTTAGGGCGAATGAAATGAATTCACAGTAAGTAAAGACTGTAAAAAAAATGTGAGATATTACAGTAATTTGAACAAGTTAAAACTTCTTTTCCTTTTTCCTATTTTCTTCTGACATGGTTAACTAAACTCTGTACACACCATCCACGACTCTTCAGCGTTCGAACTCCAAGCAAACTTTAACCGGAGTCCCCACAGTTTGAAGGGGTTCGCTCTGATGCTTCCCGACTTGCTTTGATTGATTCTGGGACCAGAAGGAATGTGCAGCCAATACTCGATCCAGTAGATCTTGAGGTACAGGCTCTCCCCTTCTTTGCTGTGGGGAGATACTTGCAGTGTGAACCAATGTTTTCCATTTATCCTATAAAAATAACAACAGTCAATATTTGGCAATCTGATAACATATAGACATTGAAGATATAAACTAAATGCAGATTATTTACCTTCAGATCCACATAAGTTCGGTGGTTTGCATCATCAAATGAACGAATTTTAACATCACGCCATCTGCATAAATTTTTATAAAAGTATCAGAACTATGTTCACAGATAGCGTAGATCAATTCAATAGGAATAAGATTGCCAGGTGTGGCATTTCGCACCTTCCAGTTCCAAGATTCTCAACTGCTTCCACAAGTGCTTCTACTTCAGTGACAGAGAACGGCCTCCTAGTTCTACGCTGTGAAAGTTCAGATCTTTTGCTTAGTTTATTGTTCATTGGGACAGCTGAGAGTGCTTCGGGAATAAGTGGTGTAATTGACACTATAGCTTTGTTATCCGCCTCTATTTCCTTTGTTAATGCTTCAGGTAGGAGTGATTTGCTTTCTTGCTTACTCTCATATTTGTTGTCCAAACTGATTGGTACAGGAGGATCGTCCAAAGAACCCACGTCGATGATGGGACTAGCTGGACCACTGATAATAGCACAACATACTAGTTAGCATAAAACCCAACTAATGTTAGCATATACAGAGTATGTCAAGGGGAAATTATTATATTACCTGATTAGTGGTTGGTGACTGTCAGATGGTAGCAACAATGGAGGTTCTTTTTGAACCGGAGAAGAGAAACCTTCAGGATGATTAGGCTCCAACATGAATCCCAATGTATCACTGTCAAATATAATGCCCGTTTGTTGTAGTGTTTGGTTTTCATCTCTGACCTTCTTGCCTTGAAGAAGTACCCCAACATCTAATTCACCTCCTAGAATATCTGCCAACTTTTCCATCACGGCCCTCTGTGGAAAAAGATAGTAAATACGTGTTATCGTCTAAACTTATCACAGATTCTGTTTAATTTTGAGTTTAGTGACACAAAAATAAAGGATGCACAATCTTGAAAATCAGAATGCTTATATTGGAAGGAAAAGATGTCACAAAGTTATACCTTCAAAGAACCCACAGTCGATGTCTCTGGCATCTCAATATATAGTTCTGGCACTGTAAAGGACTTTATGCTAAATTTCACTGAATTAAGAAACAATATGCATGTGAGAGACTCGTCAAACAAAAATATAAATGTATATACATGACAGATTGAGTGAGTGTGTACCATGACCATCCTTAGACTGAAATGAACTTTTATGGCTGGTAACCGAAGATGTAGCTGCTTTTGCTGTATGACCATAATACAATTAGTTAGCTGAATGTTTGCCTCGATGTGATATACTACAAAAATGGAAGTTGGAAAATAATTAAGGACCTTTATGTGAAGCAGCAGGCATACGCTTCCTATCTCCACCGGCACTCCTCTCAGGTAAATTAGATATACTTTCACTACTTACCTCATGCACATAATCAAGTTTCGGGCTATGGTGGAACAACTTCCTTCTCTTAACACCCACCTCTACTTGACAACGTTGACGCTTGTATATATTTTTCCTGTTGTCGTCAAAGTGTTTGACTCCGATACCTAAAAGAACCAAAAACGACCAAATTAGAAGAGATAACATGAAATGAAATTGCAGTATCAGTGTTTGAGAGTATTCCACTTACTGGTTGTGTTAGATAGCTCGTAATCTTTCAGCTTTGGCACTGATTTCCAGTACTTAGTAGTCATCATCTGCCTTTTTCTACGATAACCAGCACGCGACTGCAGCCTAATTGCCTTCATCTTGGTGCTATGGTGATTGTAACTAAACGAATTTTCGTCATCATCTCTAAGACCTAATTTTACACTGTTCCTATGCCTCGGAAAACAAGCACTAGGAACGAGATTACTATAAAAGGGTAGATGTACACTGCTATATGATTTACTTAATACACTTGGTTTGATTTTATCCTGCAATTTGCAAGTCTTAATTGCAGTAAAGTCGTCACTTAGTTTTCCTACTGCCTCTGTCTGTACATCGGCTCTATTACTCTCCATGTTAATATCACATACAGCCCCATAACTAGGAGAACCTCCCTCTGATTTGCTACGACTACCATTAACTCCATTATGGTCTTCCACCTTCACATTAGCACCAACTTCCTTCAAGAAATCGGAAGTGGTAACTATAGAAGCATGTTCTATACCAGAATCATTATCCGAATGTGGCAAATCCTTCAATGGGGTTGGTTCTAGTTTTAACTCTAAATCAGAAGGTTCAGGAACAAACTCACTCTCGGCAGAAAATCCCTGATCAAGATAATCTAACCGTAAAGGCTTAAGATTGACGTCAAGCGGTTCCTGCTTGACATTGTCTTTAGAAACGCTAATCTGTTCTTTTACATCTTGGCCAGTGCTAGAAGTAGAGCTTTCGCTCTCCTGCAATAACTTCCCGGCTACAGCTGCCAATAGCTCAAACGGGCAAATTTCGCCACCCGCAGATGACTTCTTACTCGATACCCTCTGAAATCAACAAAAAACATGTCAATATAACTTGTCACAAAATCAAACAATTAATTTTTTAACAAAAAACGAATCATTTACATTTACTCACCCTTATTGAGCGGGGAGCTTTAGGTACCACAGGAGCACGGAAACCATCCAATCCTCCGTAATATAGTCTTTTCTTCGACACCATTACTTAAGCATACATGCCACGTCACTGATCCGGCCTTCTATCATTATAAAAATAACTGAATAAGAAACTTCATATTCCAAATGAAAAAGGTAACAAGTTTAACATGTGAACATGAATGTACATCAACTTTAACAACCAGATTTACATTTCCTAGCTAAATATCAAATTTATTTCCATTTTCGTTCCGAAACCGAATTAAGTAACAATCATAAATGTTAACTAATTGACAACCAGAAACTTGATCCCATAAGTTGGGAGATAAGATTAATAATTATAAAAAATAAATAATAATAGTACAGATCTAAAAAGAAAGCCCCACATAGAAATCACCGTCCTTCCTTCCATATTAACCATAATAATAATAATTTTAGTCAAACACTTTCACAAACATTAAAATTTTTATAAAAACAAAACAAAACAATAAAGTAAAAGCACTAAAATAAATAAATAAAACTAAGCTCATCCACAAATAATAATAATACAACCAGGTTTAATTATTTATATTTCATTAAATGAATTTACATTTATATTAGTAGATCTTAAATTATAATGCATAAGTAATTAAACCACATAAATTTCAAACGACCAAGCCTTAAACATAGACAAATTGATCCGATCGAACAAATGATCATAATTCCGATCGATCGAACGATTAAAAATTATAGATATAAAAACATGAGAAGATTTGATGAGATGAATATACCTGGTGTTTGGATGGGAGAGATTATTTGATCTGGTTGGTTGGTTGGTTAATGCGTAAGTTACACGTAACCCTTTACAATCTGCCTGTGATGATTCAAATTTGTATGATAATATGTGCAATTGTAAAAATTTATACTACAATGTAACAATTAAAAATATAAAAGTTAAGAATTATTAGGATTTATAGATGAACAAGTTGAAGGAAGGAGAATGTGGTTTTTGGGAATGAGGGGCTTAAACCCCCGTGTTTTATATATTTATAAGAGTAAGTTTCAAGAATGGTCCTTGTGGTTTCATCAAATTTCAGTTTTAGTTTCTATTTTTTCTTAAAAGGGCACCTTATCATCTCCTGAGAGATAATAGGGGTGACCTAAATTCCGTAACCGCACGGAACCAACTCGGAACCAAAAGGAAAAACTCATATTTTAGGAACCGATAACAAGACCGAAGAAAATGTTTCGGTTCTGGTTCGGGCATTTCGATTCTACCCGATTGGAACCACAATCTTTGAACGATTAAAGTGTATAGCATAGTATTTGAGTTACTTATTAGGTTGTTTATAAATGGGCAACACAATCTTTGAAAAAATGATATCTATGAAACATGGAAAAGCAAACAATCCTTAAACAAATATATCGTCGTCTTCATCTCACTATTATTTATCGACATTTGAAAATTTTAAAATACAATCATCAAATTTTTCACTACTTTTCAAGGACAGTTATCATCAATTTGTTCTTTTTTTCACAACTTCATTATTATTTATAACTTTATCAACCTCAAGTTAAGCGATAAAGTTTCAACTAGCACGAAAGTCGTGTGGTTCTTCGGTTTCGAAACTGATACCCGCGGTTCCGGACCGAACTGAATCAAGAATCAAAATTTGCAATATCTAAGAACTGAGAACCAAACGCGGTTCTAAAATGCTGTTCAGGTTGAGTCGGTTCCGGTTCAGTTCTCGGTCTATTTGCTCACCCCTACTGAGAGGAACTTACAAGGACATTTATGGTTCCTGACCAAAATTATATCGAAACTTGAAAGGAAGATGAAAAGGGTAGTTTTGTAGTTAACTTTAGCAAGAGATCAAATGTGCACATGTAAATTTCGCACAAAATGGTGAATGCATTTTCAAAAAAATAGGGATTGAACTTGATGTTTTGTCAATACAGGGTCAATTCTTGCAATTTACTCTATTTATAAGGAACGAGGGGTACTTATGTAATTTAATAGAAAGATGGGATAAAAGAGCAGGTGACCATAAATAAAACCTCTTTCGCTGATCTGTTGGTTGGTTTTGGGAGGACCACTTTACCTTTCCCAAGTTTGCGTGGATATGTGGATAGCTTCTTTTGACACGTGTTTCTTTTTTACAAGCCTCTTTTATTTTCCTTTTTTTTATTTATGTTGTTTTGTTTGTGGTTTATGGTCCCTAATTTATTTACCTCCATTTAAATATTTTTATAGGTTATTTTGTTTGTGGTTTATGTTATCCGCCTTTTTTATAAACTAGTTTATAGAGTTTGAATCTGCAGAAAGAGAAAAAAAAAACCTTAAATCAGGTAAAAAATATTTTTTCAAGAAGAGTTCAATAGAAACGTTATAGATTTACACTCATGAAAGCACTTAAACTTATTATTTAGTTTTTTTATTAATTAATCGACAATAATTTATCTATAAACTAATAAATTGAGACCTGCAAAAAATATTGTTTTAGAGAAATTATTAATTAATTGAGTATACATGTATCAAAATTTTTCAGCATGAATTGTATTCAAGGAAGGAATTTGAGCGTATTCGGAGGGCCTACTTAAAATTATTTATTTTAGAGGGCGATATTTACTGCGCAGGAATATTTGTATGACAAATGACTAAAATCATATATAAAATTGCATAAAATGTACATGTGTGTGTGTGTGTGGGGAACGGTTCATTCTACGCTTCGTCCATCATTGCATCTAAGATCTCATACATTTTATTCTAAATAATCACGAGCCCTTTTGTTATTAGACCACGCCTAAACGAATCTATCATCGCGACGAGAATTTTCTTATCTTTTAGTAGACGGACACTTTGATATACGTTCGACGATTTTTTTAGTTATATTTAATGCTAATATTACTCTGAAAAGTCACACGTGATTTGTTATTTTAAAATTCACGTGAAATAAATCACATTTGATTTTCATAAATCACATTTTATTTTTAAAATAACAAATTAAATCTGATTTTATAAATCACATGTGATTTTTTCAGACGTAAATTTTTACATTTAAAAAAGGTCGAAAAAAGTTCATCGAAAGATACTTAATTCTCGTCATGATGACAGATTCGCTTCGTGTAATGATTAACGGTTTATAAATATATTTAATTTTTAAAAATAAGTTAGAAGTGAGCTTTCTTGATCTGTTGAGTAAATAAATAGTTAATATTTGTTTATTGAATATTTTAAGAATTTTTTATATACGTTGAACTTTTCTCATACACGCTAAAGTAATCCTTACATTACTATGCAGTAGTAAAGTATTCAAGTATCTTTTTTCTATTTAAGTATTTAGGAAAAGATCTACGGAGTAATAAACAAATTTGATCTATGAGAAATGAAGATGAACATTTATAGAGAATATTCAACAAATAAAAAGTACTCCGTATTGAAATTAGCTGCTAATATTAGAAATTTGATATACGAGCATCTAAGATGCAAAAACTAACAGTAAGTGATGTTTTTAGTAGACTAGTTTACCGAGTTAAGATCCGCGACCTAACTAGTAACTTTAAAAACTTTCGGATATATATGTTTTCAGTAGAATTATTTTTGTTGGACTAACAAACGGAAGATTCGTGCTTGCACAACATGATGATGATCAGAAGAAGAGAGATTTGGACTAATATGTTTTGATATCAAGCTAGTCTCTCAGTTGATATGAAACACGTAACCATTGTTTTGAAATTGGTTTCTGGAAAAGTGTCAACAACATATCGTAAACAAGACTATTCTCCTCAAACTAACCCTTTGTAACCATCAATAACAAAAATTAGGCTGCATAGAAATGAACATGCATAAACATTATAGTTAGACACATGAGATTTCATCATTCAATAGGTCCTTTGACTTTAAAACCTAGTAAAAGTTTAGAAAAGCCTAAATGAATAAATATTACTGGTTATATTATTAGAAAGGGACTATGATGTTCAATTTTACGTCTTTTACTAGTAATATTCTTATTGATATTACTAAACTACCTTTAAGTATTGACTTGTATCAGTATTAGTAAATGACATATATAGCATATTTTTATTTTTAAAAGAGATCAATTATTGCAATCGCATGTGAGAGATGCATAATGTTTAAATAATCTCATACAAGTTTTATGTACTAAAATACTATTTCTTAACAAACCCATCTATTAAGAAAATAGTTACATAATAGCATTCCAATATTAGATACTTTGATTGTGTTCATATTTTCAACTACGAACACTTCATTGCAGCCTCATGAGCCGTCAAAAAAGAACTTAACGACTGAGTCATGCGAGGTTATCATTTTGTTGTTTACAATTGAAAGATTCTTTTGAGAAGGATACATGTAAATATGCAAATGACCCTTATTAAGCTATTTAGTCCAAAGATAGCAAATTTTATCATTTCCCCCCTCGATAGTAGCTCTTTTTCGGTTGGTTTGCACACTATTTTAATTGATTATCACAGTCTAATTTAGAGTGTCTTGACATTTATATCCTTACACTACTTTTACATATTTTCATCTTGTAATGGTATAAATGTCAAAACACTCTAAATTGAAGTGTACCAATCAATTTGGAGAGTGTGCAAATCACATCTCTTTTCAGTTAACAGGTGTTTAGGCCCCCTAATCATTTGCTTTTATACAATAACCGTTGTAAAATCTGTTATCAACTATGGTATCTAGTAAGGACGAAACTACATTGGTGTCAGGTGTAGCATGGGCTACACTTGCTTTTAGGTGAGAGCAATTTTTTATTAAAAAAAAAAAAAAAACTGAAGATTTTTGGTATGAGCAGCCCTTGGTAATTTTCTTTTGTTACTTTTGTTTTTTATGGTATACCTTTAGTTAACCCAAATATTAGTTGTGTAATACATTTTTAAAAATTCTGAGTCCGTCTCGGTATCCAGCTGGTTAATCATCATAGCTTAAGAACTTATTTAAAGAACCCCAAAGTTTGTTAGAATATCATTAAGAAGGCTATGGATCAAACATATCATTAAACCCAAAAAAGAAGAAAGACAAATCGGACTAAAATAAACTTAGGCCATAGAGGTGACCCATTTATTAATTGGAAGTTCTTACTTTCTTTTATATTGGAGGCTCAACGAGTGAATATCAAACTTTATTTTAGCTCTTAGCCTGGACACTAAAGCCCAAGAAATTAACTCATCAAACAAGCAGTTTCGCATGGGCAACGATAAACGGGTAAACACATGAGAACTTTCATGTTCAGGATCTTTGGAGAAGGCGAACATTTTTTTATTTAAATGTACACGGTCTCACTGGCTTAATCTTAAGACTGTTTCTGACCCTTCCTTGACAACCTCTAATTGTACACACCAAACGAAGTTTGAACTTTGATCTCCTGTGAGTTAACCACCGATCTTACCACTAAGCAAAAGCAATGATATGTTTGGGAAAGTAACTGTACGTTGATAATACTGAAAGAAACCAAATAAATAGTACAATAACATAAGAAAATTTATGTCCATGCCCTTGCACATCTTTCAAGTTTCAATTTCCTGGCAAATTGTAAAACGTGTACTCCGTAAGTGATACGAGACAATTCAGAATGGAGAATAGTGTTGGATGCATGTAGGGCTGGAAACGAGCCGATCCAAGCCCAAGCCTACCATAGCACGACGGCTTGTGAAAATTTTTACAAGCTCGGGCTTGACAAATTTATATGTCGTGTTGCCGAAAATAAAGCTCAAATCTAATTCACCTCTTTAATCACACTAGGCTCAAGCTCGTTTAGTTCTTCTAAGCTCGTTTATACATAGGTCTCGAGCTTTTCACGAGTAGCTCGACTCGTTTTCACCCTTAGATGCATGAATATTTTATGCAAGTAATATTTACTTTTCAAAAGACATTGTGTTTTCTCTTGCTACACTTTGGTTTTCGTTAGACATGGGCGGAGATAAAAGAGGGGCACAAGGGGCAGGTGCCCCCATAACGAAAAAAATAATAGTGTAAATTTTCGAAAATATTTGGCTTTTTTCGTAATTCCCCCCCCCCTCCTATGGTAACCGAATTTAATATTGTAATATTCTAACATTTATCAAAGTGTGCCACAAGAAAATCTGACGAAAAAAAATTCTGGCCTCCGCCCTGTCGTTAGATGTAGAGGTGCAAAATTTCCGGTTAAAACCGGTTTTCGGTTTTTCAGAAAACCGGCTTTTCAAAAAACCTGTTTTCTAAAAACCAGTTTCGGTTCGGTTCGGTTTTTTCGGATCGTTTTTTTTCGTTATAATGTCCGGAACTCGGTTTTTTTTCCGGTTATAAATTTTCGGAATCGTTTTTTTAAAAATCGGTTTTTTACGCGGTTCGGTTTTTCGGTTATCAAATGTTCGGATTCGGATTTTTTTTCGATGTATTTAACCGGGTTCATTTTTTACGAATTTTACTTCGAACGTTTTTTTTTTGTTTTTTTTTTCTGCGGTTATAACTTGTTAATTACCAAACATATAATTAAACAATATACTCATAATTTTATTTAAACAATACAATTATACAATCGATGAATTTTTATTAAACAATACAAATTAATACAACCTACAAAAAACTACAATGCATACTTTTATTTAAACAATACAATCATAAAAAATAATAATATACAATCATTTTGCGAGCTTCGGCATGCGCATCACCCGAAAAACATATTATGTAATCAAGTAATCGAGGCTTCGGAATTTGCCATCACCCGTTATTACTCAACTAGTCACTCCAAGTCGTCGTCAAGCAAGATCATTTTCCTTCAAAAATCGTTGTACAGTCTAAATCTTCAACCTCAAATTCTTCAAACTACCTTCATCTCTAATTCGCCTTCGGTATCGTAGTCGAAGACGAAGGTGATGTATCCGCCACTTCCTTCCTTCTCCTTTTATTTACCTTCTTTCAACATCTTTATCCTAAATTGGACCTTCCAACGATGAAAACAATGTTGTATCCCTAATCCTACTCCGTCCAAATAATCTTTCAACATACACATACTTCCACGGATTCACAATGTTAAGTCTTGTCCCTTCTATCCCGATATAATTCACCAACTAACCGAAAGGCCGATTCGGAAGCTACCGTCGAAGCTTGGACTCCTTTGCTATAAAAATTCCCAACCATTTCTTGCAACGCGCCTTTACGTTACATCTTTCATAACACACATCTCGAAATTAGACCACACATGCACCTTTTCGGGTGGTTGGTCTAACATATTCAACATCATCATTTGTGTAATGTGTTTTCGGACCATTGCTAGTAGGCAACGGAGGGAGTGTGAAAGCTTGTTGTGATTGTTGTTTTATTATAGCGAATTAGCGATTTATGAGCGTTTTTGAGATATTAGAAAAAGAAATGAGATAGTTTTTGATGTGTTATTCAACCCATCATTACATCATTTATAGTGCCTTTAAAAATCCCCAACAATCCTCCAAAAAAATTCAAAAAAACGGTCAAATGGCTTTTCTAGCCTTGGCCCCGGTAAAGCTTATAAAAAACCGGAAAAAACCTGTTTAATAAAACGGCTATATTTTGAATTAAAACCGGTTTAAAACCGTTTTTTTTAAAACGGTAATTTTTTTTTTTTTTTTTTTTTTTTAATGGGCCAGTGTATATATTCAAAAAATATAATAATTGAAAAAAAAAAAAAAAAAAAAAAAAAAAAAAAAAAAAAAAAAAACCGGTTAAAACCGGTTTTTTTAAAAAAACCGGGTACAACGCCGGGTTTGAACCGGTAAAAAACAACGGTATGGGTAAAAGTGAAACCGGTCTAACGGTTCGGGTTTCAAAAAACCGTCGGTTTTTTTAAATAAACGGTTTTTTAGAAAACCGGTTTCGTTTTTTTTCCCGGTTACAAAAAAAAACCGGTTTAAGATTTGCACCCTCTAGTTTGATGAGCCTGTTTTGCAAGAAGAAATAAGCAAATGGGCTTCAAAAAATAAATTTGTTAAGCAAGTAGGTCCATGTCCAAATTGTCATCACATGTTAATTAGTTCACACGAGTGGGAATGAACCCGCGCGTTGCGGCAGGCTTAATTTGTTGCTGGCTGTTTTTTTGTCCGGCAATGAAATTTACAAGTTTTTTTGGGTGATTGTTGTTTGGAGCCATCAAGAGTTAATTTAAAAGCAATAATCGTTTACGAGATTTGGATTTTGCGTTTTCCTTCTTGGAATGCCATGAAGCGGGGACGTTATCCTCTATTCTAGATGAAAATGTGCAAATGGTAAAATATTTGTAAAATTGATTATGTTAACCCGAACCTGTAAAAATAGTTTTCTCTAGAAAATAATAAAAAATAAAAAGTTTTACAGTACTAAAAAAAAAAAAAAAAAAACGACCTTAAAAAATTGGTATTACACACAGTAATAACATATAAGAATACACATGACCAATGTAGACAGTTAATAGGCCAAAGGGAAAGCGTTGCCGCAGAAAAGTTAATGGCGTCCATAACAAACGCCAGTTTTTTAAACGCTCAACTAGAGGTCACATTTCGGGCTTTTTTTTTTTTTTTTTTTTTTTTTTTTTTTGTTTTTTTCTGTTTTTTTTAAAAACCGAATCGGTTTAAAAACCGGTTTCAATTTTAGTCAAATAGTCAAAAACCGGTTTTACGTAAAACCGGTTTGGTTTGAAACCGGTTTTGGAAGAGAAAATGTCCGGTTTTAACCAAGAACCGGTTCAGTTTAAATCGATTTTAAACCGGTTTTACCCAGAACCGGTTCGGTTTAAACCGGTTTTACCCAAAACCGGTTGCCAACAAATAATGCAAACTGGTTTCTAAACCGGGGGTTTGGTTTTTCCTAAACCGGTTTTTCATAAACCGGGTTTCTGAAAAAACCGGGTTCGGTTTTTTTCCCGGTTCGGTTCATGAACCGGTTTTTTTTTTGCATCTTTACACGCAACTGCTTATAAAATATGCATTACATCTCTTAAAAGTTCTTATTTTTTTAGTAATTTTTTTTCTTTATTATACCCTTTTTATAAATGGCAAGTTAATATAAACTTAATTAATAATAGTTTCCAAAAAATATACTCGTATTACTCTCTAGTCTCTAACATACAAACATCATACAATTCTTTTTGATCTTAATTTATAGTTAATTTTATGAAAATGAAAATGAATGATAAAAAAAATGTTAATGTTGAAGTTAGTATATTGTGCCAAAATATCATTATAACTCTATGACGTTACAAAATCTCGTTATTGTGCACGGGTAATCTTTTAGTACTCAATAAAGTGTACTATATGTTTTTGGATTATGCATTTCCTTAGAAAACAATTTATGTATATTTAAGACAAATAAATACTAGGTGCATAAAGATTACAAATGAATAGAGACAATTGGGTCCATTATGGCATGTTTTCCGCATGATTCAAAATCATCATTGAATGATTTCATGATGGGAGGCAACACTACTAATTGTTCCATTTAGTTAATCGTAATATAAACAACTAGTGTATATCAAAACCAGAGAGTACTCACGAGGTACAACAACAAACTAAGCAAAGGATCATCACAATTTACCTAGGCGACAACCAATAATCACACTGATCTCAATTAGACAAAACATTTTGGAAGCAATTAATATCTCTATTAAAAGGGAACTGGCAGAGTAGCACTTTTTTGACATAATTATCATCAAAGGACAAAGGTAGTTGGTGTTTAGTTGGTTTGGTAGTTGGTTTGGTAGTTGCTTTTGTGAACAAGAATCTTCAATGGAATAGAACAAGCTCAATTGGCTTGCTAGAGTAAGGTTGGTCCCTCTAAGAAATGATTGGGTCGTATATATAAGTGATTTTAAACTTTGCAACCGATTGTTAGAGGGCACGGTGGGGATGGCCAGAAAGCTTCACGTCATCTCATAATGCCAGCGAATAACTCGAGCCTTACACCCCTCTTTGCGTCATAAGGGTTGGAGCCGCATGACTAGCCCACGCCATACATTTCTTTTTTGTTTTGTTTTTTTGTTTTGTTTTTTGTGTTTTATGAGTTATATGTGGGTCAGGGGTTGTTCTATAACGTGTGTGATGGAAGGAGTGTGTTTTTGGTTTAAGTTATAAATTCCGAGTTATAGTTAAAAAGTGTTAGAGTGACAGTATTTTTTGTTATAACGCGAGACATATAACTCTAGGGCAACCAGTGTTGTTAGAGTCTTGATAACATGGCGGTGACTTATATATCACTTATTTTTCCTTTATGCATATCTTTCTTTGGTCTTCTCCTTTAAACCTACTAACATGTACTATACCATTTTGGATGTATGCACCACTGTGAGAAATTATTGAGAGAATGAAAGATATGCATAATTTTGTGTCTAAAATTATACGAGTATTTTATTAGTGTGTGAAAAAATGAGCACCATAGTCGCAACCAAGAGGTTGTTGACATGCATGTTAATTAATCGTATAGTTATTTCTCCGCTCACTATACTTTTTACTTAATACTTTTTTACAATGAGAGATATGCTTTTAAATGCATCAATATCGTTTAGTTACTACTGTTGTTTGTGGATGTATATAGATCGAGTATCATTCCAAATTAGAATAACACATGGAAGTTGATAAAGCGTTCAATGATATATTCTGAAATTGTTGGTTGCTTGATGAAGTGTTTGCTATAAGGAAATTCTTGTGGGGATTGCGTAAACTAGCAAAAACATAGAAGGTACAATATCTATCAAATTGGTCCCCAGTTCAATGAATTATGATAATCCAATGAAGAATATATATATCCCAAGATTTAAAGTTCATGTTTTGGCAATTTGCCCGAATCATGTTGAACACTTTAGAATTTAGTTTTGTTAGTTGAATACATTAAATTTAATTTCAGCAAAACTTTTAACCGGATGAATCGATATGATATTAATATATATGAGATGTTAAACAGATGAGTCAATATATTATTGATATAAAAGAGACGTTAAACGGATGAGTTGAGATGATATTACATAATATTTTAAACTGATAAGTCGAGATGATATTGATATACATAAGATGTTAAACGGATGAGTCGCTTTGATATTGATATACAAGAGATACGTTAAACGGATGAGTCGATATGATATTGATATAGATGAAATGTTAAATAGAGAAGTCGATATGATATTGTTATATTTTCAACCAAAAAAATCAAAGAATATAAATATGGGTTCACTTTGTTCTACTACATCTTTTATACAATAAAACAAAACCGTTATTGGGAATTTTTCGTTTCAAAAAAATTGGAATCATACCTTATTTAGTAATAATTTTATTTTTAAAAAAAGATTATTTTCTTATTAAGTAACATTTTATATTTATCCATAACACAGGTAGAAGATAAATACAAAAAATATAGATAAGATATTTAAAAAAAAAGATTATTTTCTTATTATGTAATATTTTATATTTATCCCCAACACAAGTAGAAGATAAATACAAAAAATATAGATAAGATGCAATTAACAATAGGATTAAAANAGAGAACGACGCACACATGTAAAAAAAAAATTAAAAAAAAAAAAAAAAAAAAAAAAAAAAAAAAACGCACATAACTCTGTTTCAAGTATTAAATCAAATGAGTGTCTGTTTTATAATCTAGTATCTTCACACACATAAAAAAAAAAAAAAAAAAAAAAAAAAAAAAAAAAAAAAAAAAAAAAAAAAAACGCTACTAATGCAATAAGCTATATACGACAGTACTAACTAATGACGCCTACTACATTCATATAATTATATATATCTAATGCTCTCTATATGTTCTTATCAGATACTAGTTAATAAATGCACGCGCACACCGCATGGGTTTTTATTATTATTAGTATTATTATTAATTATTTTTGAAATAATTTATTTAAAAATCTTTAAGTCTATATATATATATATATATATATATATATATATATATATATATATATATATATATATATATATATATATATATATATATATATATATATATATATATAGCTTATTGCATATGTAGCGGTATTTTTTTTTAATTTTTATTTATTATTTTTTTTTTACATGTGTGAATATTAATTATAAAACAAGACAATCATTTGATTTAATACTTGAACATGATGATACGTCTAAATGTAAAACCAGGGACGCAGACATAAACAAATATGACCGGGTGCACAATTTTTTTTAACCGTAATATAATAGAGTTAAAAAGTGGATTAAAACGAAGATTTTTAATTTGTAAGTATACCAACCAAATAATACTAGAGACACATTTTGATGCACCGGGTGCATTTAAGATACATTAGAAAAAATCGGTGATTTTTAAAATTAACACTATATCGAAAAAATCTATAGGGCGCACGTGCATCCGCGGGCACCCCTAGCTCCGTCCCTGTGTAAAACAACGGTACAATGATTTGGTAGTTTCTTTGCATCGTAGATTGGAAACATTTAACTACATGTCAATGATTTCATTCTCTCTATACGACCATAAGATCTTAAAAGTTAAGGTAATATATATTGTGCAAAAATGAGTGGTGGTACAAAGTTAACCCTTCAAATGCAAGATATGAAAAAAGGAGTAGTCTATTTCAAGTTCTATATATGGAAAATCACTTAGTTGAAATTATTCCTCCTTTATTTGACCATCACATTTGAGACTTTCATACTCCCATCCATGTGCACACTCTTCACATACACAATTGCTCATCTATATCTTTCTCATGCAAGTGTATGTTGAGTTAATTAGGATTTGAGATGGTAAATGATAGAGACAATATTTAACGTCACCTAACTATATCCCTTATCCTTTTATTTAATTGGTTATGGTGAGTGTGAAAGCGTGAAAGTGTTGAATGTTTATGCATAAGATTACATGATATATATACGTCCGATCACATGGTATGTTTTAGCCCTTTAGGAGCAAACTCACATGACCCATGTATATATATGTGATTAGCAAGAATTCTGCGTTTTAAACCATGTGAAAAATCGGCTTCTTATTGGCTAATAGAACTTTTACATTATTATTATTAGACCAGAGGTCAAATCATATGTCTTTTCATTCGTTCGCGATGCATCTACGTTAAATTAAAGATAGGGTTATGTTATTGGTGCACTCAATATTTATGGAATTACTGCGGACAGAGCCGTATATAAAGGAGTGAGGCGTGCAATCGCAAAGGGCCTTAGAATTTGAGGGGCTTCAAAATGTAAACCTCCTAGTATACTCGGGGAGTCAAAATTTACTTTCGACAAAAAATGGGTTAACGATATAAGATTTTATATTTTGTATATTTGTAAAAATTGATGCTATATCGTTAAAACACTAAGGTTTTTTTTTCAATAGTTGATATGAGATACATTTGACCGTTATATTTAGTTACGACATAAATTTTTGCATAGGGCCTCCGAAATCTCAGCTACCGCATTGACTGCAGAGGTCTAGATAGCACGAGTATAACTAAAGTTTTATAAATCAACACATGAAATTATTTAATTAGAGGAAATTTCAAGAATATACATTTGGGAAAGGGTTTTACGAAGATAATTGATTTTCGGGTTATAAAAAACGACATAGCGAATAAACGAAATTTGCTAGACAGTTTATTTGCTCCTATTGAATAAGATTTTGACACGCAATCATTTTTTGTTTCTCAGATTAAATATGGTGTAAACACATGATTTTGGCTAGTAAAATGCTTTGCGTGCCATCAAATTTGCTCACTGCAAATTATTTTCTAAGCTACGGGTGTGTTGACAAGTGGATGTAGCAATCAAATTGTTTGTTCTCCATCTCATTTGCTCGCTTAAAATTGTCTCTTTATCCAATTTCTTTGGTACATGCATTCTTTAATCCGTGAGCTTTGTCTTCACACCAAACAAAGCAAGCAAACTTGATGCACCGAGCAAATCATCTGCTTACCATTTTTTTATTATTAAATAACCTTTTTTAAATAAAGTGACGAGCAAAATGTATAAGTAGCGAGCAAATGATTGTGGCAAACAAATTTATTTGCTTGCCATGTCGATTTTGATATTGTGAAAAAATAATGTCTATTTTAATTATTGGGTTTGATAAGAGTAGATTTTAGTAATTGATTTATTCAGGGGCGGTGCTGAGAACGTCAAAAAAAAAATTAGGCCCAGCACGAAAAAAAAAAAAAATACCCCTATATTATAATATCCATAGACCATAATCAAGTACGAAAAACCAAAAATACGAACAAAAATAATTCTTGCAACAAAAGTATTACTTCTACAAAATAAAAAAAGTGGGTTGGTCCTAGTACATATAATGGGTATAAAAAAATTTAGTGCCCCTTAGTGGGTTGGACCCGGCTCGGTTGCTGATGGTGCGCCGGCCCAAAACCGCCCATGGATTTATTTGATCAGCTCGATCTCATCAAAGTATTAACAAAAAACACGTAACATGAATACATGATACACATTTTCATATATCATAATTGCACCTCTTTTATATTAAGTATGTGATAATAACATTGACGATAGGCATAAATTTGATGGTCACTTTGGCATAAAAAAGGCATTAGGAACAAAATTGTGTGTATTCATGCGTAACGTCAGTTTCATGTATTCTGCGAACAATTAGGTACAAGTTAAAGCATAATACTTTTAACTTTGTTGTTTTTTAAGAATAAAAAGCTTAATCTTCATTTAGCTTCCCACATAATTATATTTACTAAATGAGATATATTATTAAAATTTGTTAAAACGAAGACATCATTTAGCTAGGCGCGTTATCTTTTTACACAGAAGTTACATCTTATTTCGATCTTTGTTTTCTTTTTTTATTCTTGTATGAAAACGGTTTAATTCATGTTTGATGATGCATATAAAACAAAATTTCTTTGTAACAGAATAAAGATGAAATAAATTTGTTGGTGATAAGATATGGTATTGAAATTTGATCCTAGCTTTTGGATTGAATATATGCAGATTCAAGGTAGACAAGAATATTTTCATTACTTGTATGAACGCTTACTATATGTGGTGTTTCATTAATGTTTCATTGATCACTATTAAGGTTGTGTTGGTGTAGGGCTTACAAAGGCTTGACTTATTAAAATAAGCTAGTTTTTTAAATAAATTTTATTTGTGAAATAAGTTTATAAAACCATTTATAAGTCATAAGCTTTCATAAGCACATGCTACTTGAAACGAGCTTATAACAGTTTATAGTTATACAAAATTATTTAGAATTTTCTTAAAATATAATAAATTTTCACGCAAAAGCTTGAAGTATATTTGAACTTAAATTGTATTTTTATGCGATTTTATATTAATAGGTTTGAGCTTCAACTAATTCGCCAAATAACTTTATAGAAATATAAGCTTAAAGCTCCCAACTTATAATATAAGCTTCAGCTCCAGCTCCAACCCAACTGTTACTAATTTTGCTAGACATACCCTAATTACTAGTATATCTTTCTAATTTTACACGTATATATGAATGGAATCTCAAGTTCGAGATTCACACTAAGGTGTGAATTGGCGGGAACATTCAGACCTCGAGTGCTTTTGGGCACCCGTCATTATTCATCTCACAAAGAATAGTTTCGGCAACTTTCACAGTGGGGCACCATCTGGAGTGAGAATAAGCCGAGATTCGAACCCTTGACTTTTTATCCACAAGATCTCTCCAGTGAACTCATGAATTTTTCGAAGATTGGTACCAACTGAACCAAAGCCCCCTGGTCATCTTAAGTTGGAGATGAATCTGATACGAAACATGAAGAACCGAGTAAAACATTTTCTATGGATAACTAGCTCTAGATACCTATTAATGAATTGACTTTCATTAGTTAATTGATGTAACTTTGCTTAGAGTTTTAGGATTAAAGTATGATTATATGCAACTCCTCATTTTAAAGTAGTGATTGAAGATGAAACTAAGGTAATGATATATTCATGCAAGTTGTTTTTTTCTATTGGATTATGCTAAACAAATTTCAACCATCTAAGCATCGATTCTTATATGATACAGTAGTATTTCTTCAAAAGAAATGCGGCTATCACACGATTCTCATTTGACTACCACTTTATGGGTGACTACCTAGTGACGAAAAGATAGAGCTTCGGTTAGAGCATATGTCGTCGACTCGTCGTGGCTGAGCTCCCCAAGCATGAAATTTTTACATGTAACCATAGCACAAAATCTATTCCTAAAGCAATATTGTGTGTAAAAGCATCAATGTGATCCGAATTTGAAAAGTTTGATGGCGATTGCGATCAAGAATCTATCTGTTATCTTGCTCATGGTATTTCTTTTTGTCTCGTGGCGTTTATTCACCGATCATTCTCAACATTCGTCGAGTTCATTGCAAATAGATGTTATTGTGAAAATGACAAAAGAATAAAAAGCAAGAATATATCTAATCTTAAGGACTGAATCTTCAAATATTTAAAGTAAGAGGCAACATTAGCCACTATAATAACTCAATAGTGTCGAATAGCACAACTTCATATTCAAGCAAAGCGGCAAAAAAACCTTGTGGCCCTTTTTCACACTTTTATTCTTCTTCTTTCTCAAATCTCAAAATAAATAAATAAAATGATTAAAATCCATATGAGGTTAATTTTAATTTCCAAAGTTACCCTTGTTTTGAATGTGGATTCTAGAAGCATTTGATAAGTTAGGAGGGTATTTTAGTCAAAGTACGGAAAGTACAATATGGGCATATGTTTGTCAATCACGGTTAGAAAATCCCACACCGCCTGTAGTGGCTCTAATTAAGGAATCAACACCTACTTATGCTTTTCAATCATATCAGGGTAAATACCGTATATTAAAAATAAAATAAAAAAAAAGACAAAGAAAAAGGTCTAAATATACATTGCTTCTTTATGATATGATACTTGTGAAGAGAAAGCATGCTATGTCTCAACTAAACATAGTACTCGAATAACTTAAGTGCTTATGTGAAACTGAAACCGTGTTTTAAGTCAAATACTAGATTCATATGATAGCATAGTATAGCAAATCACCAATACACTCAATGGAATGTATACTTTTTTTGTACGTATGAGAAACAACATAATATGGAGAGTAGGGACAAAATAGAAATAATTTGTACCACCAAGATTCCAAAATAGTAAAATCCACTCCACAATAAGTAGTGGTTCAAGATTTCCTTCTCTTCACACATTCACCCCACAACTCCTCAACTCCCTTCGTGTGTTTGTGTGTGTGAAAATGAACATCAACAACATGTACTACATCGTACTTTTTTCTGTCATTCTGTCAGCCGTCAATGCTCGTATACCAGGAGTCTACACTGGAGGAAAATGGGAAAGTGCTCATGCAACTTTCTATGGTGGCAATGATGCTTCCGGTACTATGGGTACGTTAGACTTAAACTCACAGCCTCTTGATAAACGACTATGTTTCCACTATGCAAAATATATGTTACTACCCATCTCTCGGGAGACAAAACTTACATAATTTAATAGAAAGTGAGACCGGTGCACTTTTTAACTGATCACATGGTTCTTTTTCTATCGGTTAAAATGAAAAGTGGATAATTATTTTGAAATATCCTTAAAAAGAAATATGTACTATAATTTTGAGACATAAGAAGTACCTTATTTTACTTGTTTCAATAATAGACATTTGTTTGATTAATGTGTAATAGGTGGAGCATGCGGTTATGGGAATTTATACAGCCAAGGGTACGGGGTTAACACAGCGGCTTTAAGTACCGCTTTGTTTAATAACGGGCTAAGTTGCGGTGCTTGTTTCGAGATTAAATGTGTGAATGACCCGCAATGGTGTCATTCTGGTAGCCCGTCTATATTTGTAACGGCTACTAATTTCTGCCCGCCTAATTTCGCTCAAGCGAGTGATAACGGCGGGTGGTGCAACCCGCCCAGGACGCATTTTGATTTGGCCATGCCTATGTTTCTAAAGATTGCTGAATATCGTGCTGGAATTGTTCCTGTTTCGTATCGTCGGTTAGTCTCTCTGTTTTTCTCTGTTTCGAGTTTAGGCATGCACTCATAACTGAAATTTTACGGTTTTCTTTTCATGTAAATGTCAGTTATAAATTATTTTACGGTATGTTTGGTTAATTCCTTCTAATATGCATGTGGTTGCGTTTTTTACTATAAAACAACAGCGGCTAAATTACATGGCTGTTATTGGTAAAACAATGGCAAAATATGTTGTGGTAATTGATACTGATTCTAAGTTTTTAGCCAATAATGTTGGGTTAACTTAAAGGGTTTACACAGGGTCATCTTTAAGGGAGTGCAAGCGGTGGCATTGCACAGGGACTTTATAAGTGTCACAAAATTTCATGCATTTCTATTATATATATATATATACAATATGAGGCTTGAGTATATAACTAGTTGACTAGTTCATGCACTATTTATAGATGTGTATTTTATATGTTTATTTAAAGACTTCTTTGTGATGATGGCACGGGGCCGTCAAAATCCATAAGATGGACCAGGTTTACAGTTTCCTTGTACATAAAAGGATTCGAACAACAAATAAAGTTTTGATAGCTAAATTAGCTGCGTTTTTATAAAATTATACGTATTTGAATTAAAATCGCGGCTTTATTCCACACTTCAAAAATTAAAAAAATAGTGATGACCAGTATTTAATAATTTCACATTTCCTAACATTTTGACTTTCCCACCGAGAAACCTGGACTAGTGGAGCCTTACACTCCCCTCAAAACCGTGTTTGTACTTGTACGGTTCACCCGATATTTGTTTTTACTACATTTTAACCTTGTACAATTACTAAATTACAATATCTTTTGGTGACATATATATAGGGTACCATGCCGAAAGCGAGGTGGAATAAGATTTACTGTCAACGGGTTCCGTTACTTTAACTTGGTTCTCATCACTAATGTTGCCGGGGCAGGCGATATCACTCAAGCATGGGTAAAAGGTTCAAAGACTGGATGGATGAGCCTTAGCCGTAACTGGGGTCAAAATTGGCAATCAAACGCGGTCCTTGTTGGCCAATCGCTATCTTTTAGAGTCAGGGGTAGTGATCGTCGTACTTCCACCTCGTGGAACATTGTTCCTGCCAATTGGAAATTTGGCCAAACCTTTGTCGGGAAGAATTTTCGAGTTTGATTGTTATTTTGCATCAAAAAATGAGAGTTACTTAGGTACTTGGAAGACGAATTGAGTCTAAGAAAATGTTTTGATAATACTTATAGTCTAATAGTCTCTACACACAAAATGTGCAACAAAAGTTTTGTGTGCTACGTGTGATTTTACTTTTAAAATAGGTTGTTTTCGAAAGAAGGTAGAAAATTTAGTAGAGTGTGATGATGAGGTTTATTTTTGAGAATCGAGAAATGGTTTGTAAAAGGAGCTGAAGTGGCTCAAAAGTCATGCCTCGTTTCATGACGGCCCGCAGCTTTCGTTTATTTTATTTTGATTGTTATCTATTAAAAAATTACGATTATCTAATCTGTTTTGGTTAATATTTTCGTTTGTTCACACTTTACAGTTTAGTAGTTTACACAATGGAATGGAAATATTCATTCAATGAATTTTGAATTCCATCCACGTTAACCTAATCAAGCAAGCCCAAACGATTTATTGGATAACTAGAGCAAACAAACAAAAATATGCTAAAACGATACTCCAATGTTAAGAAGCACACAGATCTCAAAAATACGTAGTTCATCCTCCAAAATGAGTACTCAGTGGGAGTATAATCTCTCAAACATAAAGTCATAACAACTGTGTTATTCAAAACTCATGCTAATTATACTCTTAAGCATCCACAAATAAGTTGTTACATTGCGCGGGTACCCTTTGACTAAATTTTGTGGTGAGCAAGTGTTTTTCATTTATATGTTTTTCATAAACAATAACTTTACGTCTTTTAATTTCTGGTGAACTACGTATTTTGATTTATTACATTTTTTTACAGTAAATGTACAAAAATTCATGTTGGAACAACTTTAACTCTTTAGCCAGGAACAATGTTTTTCATTCTACAATACATGATAAACATTTGTTCGCCACAAAATTTATATATAGTTGTCTCTTAGTTTTTGTTTTAAGGGGCAATTACATTTATATCCTTACTAAAATTCAATATTACATCAACGTCCTTCGCACTTTTGTAATTACGTCAATATCCTTCCTAAACTTTTGTAATTACATCAATATCCTTTCCAAACTTTTGTAATTACATCAATATCATTCCCAAACTTTTGTAATTACATAAATATCTTTCATAAACTTTTAAAGTCTCATAATATCCAAAAATTAACATGTTCTTTCATCACTCGTGGCCAAAAAATATATATGAACAAATAAATTTATATAAACAATACGTTTTTCATATCTATATCCAAACTTTTGTTATTACGTCATCAAGTTCTTTCATAACTCGAGGCCAAAAAATATACATGAACAATATAATATAATCAATAAAAAAGATAAATAATATTATCAAAATTTAAAATTAATATAATTACTATGATTTAATTGATTTTTGGATATATATTAGAATTCAAAAGTTTGAGATGCATATTGATGTAATTACAAAAGTTTGAGAAGGATAATTTATGTAATTACGAAACTGAGAAGGATATTTATGTAATATCGAACTTCAAGAAGGATATACGTGTAATTCTCCCTTGTTTTAAATGTGCTGGAGGGCTGTTACAAAACGTTTTGAAACAATGTGTGCTGTTACAATGTAAAGTGCTGTTACGGTTTTGTTTTGAATTAGTGTGTGTTGTTACAATGTTTTGTATTTAATTTTCAGAAAGACAGCTGAATTTTTAAGCCTTATGTGTATGTATTGAATTAATTGCAAAATTAATAAAAAAAATTTCCATTATAAGTAAGATGTTGAATTTGAATTTTTAAGTCTTCTATTAATAACATGTCCCAAATGTATTATAAAGTAGTATAGATTAATCATATACTAAATAAGCTTTGTAAATACGCCTAACCCAATAGTAGACAATCCGATACATTCTAGTTCCCCAAAAACTCGTATTTCGGTGATTAACATGAAATATGCCCAACATTATTTTGATATTATCTTCAAAGTTAGGTTTAAAAACAAACAAAAGTCTAATTGTTTTTAGAAAATGTAGTTAGCAATTTGACTTTCAAAAATAGTAATGTTGTTCAAGTTAAATTGATAGGAGTAACCACAACACTCAGTCTTAGAGCATTTGCAATCATAACGTGAGAGGTGAGTTAAGGTTTCACTTTTTTGAGTTAAAGCCGCGTTAACCACGCCGTCCTCCCAAGTTAAGGCCGTGTTAAAGCCTCGCGTTAACTCCCTAACGCTACGTTAAAGGTGAAATTTTTTGTGAGTTAAGCTTTAACTCAGAAATGTTAACACACCGCCTCCCAAGTTAAGCTTTAACTCAGTTTTTTTTGTTTAATTATGATAAAAGTAGGGCCCAAAATGGGAGTTAAGTTTGAGTGATGATAGCGGTATATTTTTAGTTAAGGTGAAAAAGTTAAAGCTGATGTGGCGCTGACGTGTCAAAGAGTTAAATCTTAACTTGTGTTATGATCGTAAATGCTCTTATACATAATGTCTTACATAAACTATAGAATTTTTTAAATGACACACTTTTGAAGGTTTAAACATCGTAGTCCAAACAGTTTTTCGTTTGAGGCCTAACTCTTTGTGAATTCTATAGTTTTGCTATATCAAAAGTAACATCGAGACATCATCATGATTCTATTTCACTTTGGCAACAAGGCTATTAAGGATTTGGTTAACATAAATCTATTAAGACAGTGTTACAATTAGCTATTTTATAGTTTATGTATTCTAAAAAATGTGTTCTGAAAGACTTTTCACCTTGGCTTTTCTAGATATAGTATTCGAGCAGTATTTAACAATTTTAACCAATGTTGCAAAAATCGTGAATCGGTCCTGAGGTGGTCGGGGGCCGAGTAGCGTTTTTTAGCTGATTAATCGGCCCTAAACCTTGTAATCGCCGATTAATCAGCCGATTTCCTTGTAAATCTCTCCAAGTTCCAGGGCCGTTTACCTTGTAATCGGCGATTACAAGGCCGAGTAGGCCGTTTTTTGCAACATTGATTTTAACCTCAATAGTTTTAAGATGCGTTTCAATAACACAAAAGCTCATACACTCTATGGGTAACATTTAAGCTCGTAAAATAAGCTTAATCAAAACTCTACTTGTTGTTTTACCTAAGGTTTAACAGTAGTTCTCAAAATAATACATACCTTTAGTCACAACCTATGGCAAAAAGTTAATCAATTTCGATCTGTTAAAAATGGGTTTACATCAAACCTAGGTTAAAAAAAGCTGAAGTCACAAATATATCACATATGATAACAAAAACACTTAAAAACAGACGTTTCAACATATTGTTTTACATTAATAAAAAAAAAAAAAAAAAAAAAAAAAAAAAAAAAAAAAAAAAGGTAAAAAAAAAAAAAAAAAAAAAAAGTGGTAATGTGAGATAGATTTTAGTACAAAAATTTGCAAACGTTAA
>LBNU01016358.1:187155-227189 GCA_014162995.1 Artemisia annua | reverse complement strand
AAAAAAAAAAAAAAAAAAAAAAAAAAAAAAAAAAAAAAAAAAAAAAAAAAAAAAAAAAAAAAAAAAAAAAAAAAAAAAAAAAAAAAAAAAAGGTATATAAAGTGTGTAATGTGAGATAGAATTTAGTAGACAAACAGATTGCAAAACTGTTAATCTGTGGATACCATCTCTACGGTTGTCTGGCCGCTGCCTCATTTTTGACATAACATCAAAAACAAAGCTTTTTATTTATGCATTGTTGTTGGTAAATAGAGATATAGTCCATCTCTATTCACATTTAGTATAACAATGCTATTATAATAACAAAGTAATTCCAGAAACAAAGTTTTCAATGAAAAATATTAAAACAATTTTTGAGAAAGAGCCTAAAACTTGAGATGATTTTGATGATGGTGGCTAGAGTGTCTATATATACACCTGAAAAAAGTCATCTAGGGTTTATCGTGTTATGGGCTTTTCAAATGGGCTTTTAGAACAGGGACTAGCTCAACAAGTAATATGGACCTCTCTTCTGACCAGTACAAGTTAAATGCACAAAGTACTCAAGTAGGCATTTACAAGAGAGCATTCGTGGAGCTAGAAAATTTTTTGTGGGAGGGCCGAAACAAAATTTTTCCCGAAAAAACATTAGATGGGAGGCCCGAGATGAATTTTTTTTTTTTTTTTTTAACATAAGAAATCACAAATAAATACACTAACAGACTTAGGCATAGGTGGTCGGGACCCTTCACGGTCCTCATTAAGCTCTATTAGATGATAAATATGGCCCAAGCCCGGTGTGGGGTTAGGGTCCATTAGGGTTCTTCTCATATGTACTCTATAAATAGTTGATGATTAACAAAGTTATACCCACGGGGTTTTAATGTTCTAACAAGCTCCGCCCATGCAAGAGAGGATCAGAGGACCAAATAAACTTGCATTACAAACTGCCTCTAGAATAGAGATGATTAATGCTCATACTACTTGACAGTGGTCGCCATAGAGTTTCATTTTTAATGACGAGAATGGCATTTATAATCTGCTTTGTTCTTGCCTAATACGACGTTTACTTTTAGAATGGTAGTTTGTTGCAATTAAGTGGACTTCTATATTAACATGGCTAAGGTTAGTTACCCATCATTCATACTGGTAATAGCACAATGACTACACACTCTTTACCCTTTCAATGTATTAGCATCGAAATGTCATCATAACATCACATAACCATTCCCGTAACACAATTTGTTTCTTATGTGTTCGTCAAATTTATAAGTAATCTTTTTGGTTTCAACATTTATCCAATAGGACTAGAAGATTGCATCAAATCAAATTGACTTGATCAGATTGCAAGTGCAATGTTTTTATGAAATAATGACTTGGTTTTTCTTGTGAACAAAACAATCTTACTTTTCAATACATCATCAGATAAGTTTAATGTAATGTGATCCAATAGGTGTTTGGGTGTGTTACAAATATAATTACTGCAAATTTGAATAGTGGTTAAACAAGAGTACTCGTTAAACAAATATGATACATATGTGTTTCCTATTCTGTCTTGCTACAGACCCGGGTTCTATTCCCAGCTGGTGCTCAGACAATCTGATTGCTGGGGTCCATCAGACAATCTGAACTCAAGGTTTTTTTGGCCATTTTGCTCCATTTCATCTTTTAACTCTTTTACACCTCATTACAGCAACAGTAGATGCATGCTTTAGAGGTGTTAATCATGTTCATTGGGTCGCGGGGGTGTGTCCACAAACTAAATTGAATGAATGCCAGATTCTTTCAAGCAAATTAGGTACAAAATTAGTCTTTAGATTGAAACCCAATGAACCGTGTAATGTTTTGTTCGGCTTATATCATAGAAGAAACTACACAAGCCACAAAGAATTACAGAGTAACACGGAACAAGTATTAGCTGAAAAGAAAAATGGAATGGAATGAAGTTAAAAGTAAATGAAAACCAACAAAGCATCATAAAAAGGTATTGATATCAAGCTCCATTAAAAGCCTGAAAGTATCTAATCAATTAAAACAACTCCATAAAACCCACTGTGGCATCTTTAGTTTAGATGGCACTAACATTTAAAAAAACTCCCAACATGGATCTATACAAACAAAAATCTCGTAGAATTAAGTCTTGTTACACTAAAATCCACCCTTTTCGAATGCCCAGAGTTGAAGCTAGCTCATGAAAATTGCAGCATTTGACACAATGTCTTGTACAGTAAAAGCATTCAAAATTCCTACTTTAAATTCCTCACACCCCATATACCCCACTCACGCAAAGAACGGATTTTCATCATCAGTAACACATTGCTGCAACAATAAGAGAATCCCATTTTTCTCTCTTATCTCATCTTGAACATGCTTCTTTTTATAGGCACAATTCCCAATAACTGTCAAAATGTCACTACGAAATCCTTTATAAGGGCATAACTTACCTAAATCTTTTGTAGTATCTTGATTCTCACCCTGTTCCAATGATTTCCTAATTATTGCAGGAGGCTCGAGCTCACGAAGCAATTGGAAAAGCCCTAATGATAATAACGACTCAATAATATCCACATTACCATCAAATGCACAAATATTTCTTAGTATGCAGAGAGCATATCCAAGAGTATTTACATCGAAAGAATCTGTTGGAAGACTTGATTTTGCTCGGGAATCATAAGTAAGAACCTCAAGAGTGGTTTTTAGTATGTTAAAAACATCAAGAGCAAAAACCTTGGAAACTTTAATATGTTCTACCTGCTCGTTTATCATATGTGATAGGATGCTCATTAAGAAAGATTGATCTTGTGTGAAGGTATAATCTTGGGGCAAACTACCATCAACACTTTCGGGAGGAGCATATGTCAACTTCGAGAAGAGGGGTGTAAAGTATGGTTCTTCGATGCATGTTTTTGAAAGAATTAACTTCAGCCAATCTTCTCCGAACCCAACTGGTGCACCACAAAAAGAAAAAAAGACAACAAGAATCAAACGTTGAAAAGGTTTACTATGTACAATATGATTGTTTATAGATTAAGAAAAATGATTTGTATGCCTAAGACCGAGACCTAAAATTTGACCTAAAGATGTGATTGGTGCATTTGAAAAATTAATTGGTGGGAAATGATGAAAGAGAAAAGGTGTATGACACTTGTCAAAAACGAATGGTGTAGGTCTATTAGTAGGTCTCATTGTTACATAAACATACCTATGAGAACTGGAGCATTAATGATATATTGTATACAAATGAGCCAGGCTATCTGATTGTAAGACGTAAGTTTTTTATGAATAAGCTTTTTTTTAAACAGCCTTTACGAATAAGCTTGACTTCAACCGAACCACGTATATTCTTGTTTCATGGTTTCTGTCCTTTTTACATTCCTCCAGTTTGGCGTATTGTAGACATGTGTGTGTCCAAATCTCATCTCTTATAAGTTTGTGATTTCTTCACATGCATTACTCCAAAATAATGACTTCTATAAACAGTTATGGAGTTTTCTATCCCTAAAAATTGTAATTATATTGCAAACTAACCAATTTACAAATTAAAATGTTTTAAGATAAGAGATAATACCTAAGTTTGCAAGCGAATATCAATTGTTACTTTGCAAGAGAAACTACCAGATTGCTATAATTGTAAACCTAAACCTTTAATGTTTTCAGTAGTCAGTTTGCTATGACAAGAAGGTCTACAAACATATTGACTCCTTACCCTAGAGTAGTTTCATTCTTCAGTAAACATTACTGAGGATGGACACCTCAAAGATCATAATCAAGTTGATAAAGCTCAAATGATAAAACACAGTTTGAAAAAGAATATCAATCAGTAACTAGTTGTTGAATGAAACAAGGCGGGTGTTCAACTCTTAGGCAACAAATTAAGCCACTTTAAACTGGTATGTTGGAATATACCAACGGGATATCCAAATTGAGCTCATTATATGGTACAAAAAAGGGGGAATTGAAACAAACTCAAAGAAACAAGAAACTAACCTGCTGAAGAGGTACGCACAATTTCCACTAAAAGAAGCAAGGCATGATCTGAACACAACTGTTTAAGCAGTTCACCATTCTCTTCAATACAAGCATAAATGATCATACACAAAGGGTCACAAATATCTTTTCTCCTTAGCTTTACAATCTCAGTAAATTCCAGAAAGCAAATACGACTCCAAATAACAATTTGATGTTCCTCCCCAGCCAATGATACGTTAGCCAGAACTTGTAACCCCATTCGAATTTAAATCACCAACAATTCCTTTAGACCCAATAATATTCGAAACAATATCAACTCCATTCTGTTCAACAAATGAATTCTGATTTCGCAGTTCTCCGGCACATAAGTTTCTAACAAGTTTAAGCGCCAATAGAATAGTCCCGCTACAAGAGGGATACAAAAGCACTCAAAGGAGGTGAAGAGTTGCGATTAAAACATTCTTGGTAGCAAGATCAGCACGACCATCACTCGTTCTAGCCAACTCCACTAAATTCTCCAAAGCTTCATCTAATGTTTTGGCATTTGATGTAGCTAAGAAAGGCTGAAGGATGTTTTCCAGTATAGACACCTCTGATGGCATTACAGCATCCATTTCAGTGGCCAATAACTCACTCGAGCCTGCAAAAGTGAATGCAACAAAGCTTAGTAATCTGGAGAGAGGAAGAACTGTATATTGTGTTTATAATTACGATTACAATAGAGAAAGGAATATTTACTTTATACTACCAAGGCCATGGGGAGTGAGTGGAGCTTCCCGCAAGAACAAATCACACAACACATACATACGTACTCATGAGAAGTGTGGCGGGGAGTGGTGGAGCTTCCCGAAGATACTAAAATGATCTTATTGAAAAATTTCTAGTCTCTAATGTATTTAAACATCCATTTGGTCAGCTAATGTTAGGTACGTATGAGGATTTAAATGAAAACCCTTTTCCTCCATAACATCAACGAGCTCAGAACACTTATTGACTAACCCTTGTTTGAGTAACCCATCAAGTAAAATCTTCCAAGCAACTTCATCCGGATTATACCCGTCAAGCAAATTACTAAAAACCTCCTTACCCTGTTCGTACTTTCCTTCATCATATAATCCACAAATAAGCAACTGATAGGACTCTAAATTCGGTAAAATCCTATTTTCGACCATAGTACTGAGTAAACTTAATGCTTGGTCATACATTCGTAAGTAACACGAGCAATTTACTAAAGAAGTGTATATATTCTCATTTGGAACAAGCCCATTTGTTAACATATGGCCGACTAACCTACAAGCTTCTTCATGTCTCCCTTCTTTACATAGGCCAATGGTAAGTGCTTCATACGTGTTGACATTCGGTTCACATCCCCTTTTAACCATTTCTGAAAACAATTCCATAGCGGTATCTAAATCCATTAGTTTCCACACATTACCAATATTGATATCAATAATTTGAAACTTCAAGTTTTTCGATTTTTGTGCGAGTAAAAGGTGTTTAACTATTATAGCATATGTATGATGAGAAGGTTCACATTTAGCATATACCATACGCTTTAAGACATCAAAAGCAGAATCCACCCGTCCTATACGTCCATATGTATCAATGAAAACCGTATAGGTTGCTGTATCCGGTTCCACACCTTCCTTCATCATTTCATTCATTACATCCTCTGCTTCTTTAACCATCCCTTGACTACAATACGCAAGAATAAATGAAGTGTACGTACACACATCGGGCTTCAATCCAGAAGAAACCATTAGAATGAAAAGCTTACGAGCATCATCAAAATCGGAACTTTTTAGTAACCCTTCAATCAAAATCGTGTAAGTAGTGATTCCCAGTTCAAAACCTATCTTTATCATCTTCCCAACTAAATAAAGTACTTCTTGCATCTTATCGTCTTTACAAAAGCCATTAATCATCACATTATACGTCCTAGAATTCGGTAAGCAACCAGTAATAAGCATTTCGTGAAACAAATTCGTCCCACTGTCGGCTTTCCCTATTTGGAAATATCCATCTATAAGAGTCGTGTAGATAACTTCATTTACTTTTATACCCTTCTCTTTTAGACTATCTAGTAACCCATGAGCTTCTTCTACACTCCCTCGTTTACATAAAGCCTCGATGATTGAACTGTAGGTCCATTCATCAGGAACAACACCGTTTTCTTTCATTAAACCAATCAACCTATAAGCATTATCGACATAATCATGCTTACATTGACCATTAATTAACAAATTATACGTCATAACAGTAGGTGATAGTTTCATCATCATCATCTTATCAAGTAAAGCCATAGCCTTGTGAACGTTATCCCCTTTACAGTACCCACGGATCAACTCATTGTAAGTACGAACATTTGGTTTTAGTTCTTTCTTTTCCATCATTTCAAAAATCTCGAGTGCATTATCAACCTCTCCTTCTTCACAATATCCGTCAATTAGCGCATTATATGTCACCACGGTCCCAACCACTCCTTTCTCTACCATCAAGTCTAATAACTTACGTGCTTCATCCATCTTGCCTTCTTTACACATTCCATCAATAAGAACCGTGTACGTATGAGCATTCGGCTCACACCCTTTCTCCCTCATCCCGTTAAACAAATCCCACGCCTCCTCTGTCCTACCTAACCTACTTAACGCAGATATCAAAACAGTAAACGTACGAACCGTAGGAAAACAATTATCATCATCACCCATTCTATAAAACAACTCTAGACCTTCATCAACACGCGTTTCTTCACATAACCCATGTATTAAATTCGTATAAGAAACCTCGTTTCTCTGACACCCTTTTCTAGGCATCAATTCAAAAACCTTAAACGCACTATCCACATCTTTGTTCCTACAATGCCCTAAAATCAACGATGTATAGGTATGCGTATCAGGCCGTAACCCCGCTTGCAAAATCTTACTAACATACAAACTCGCCACATCAACTTTCCCTAGTTTACAATAACCATTAACCATAGTATTATACGTGTAAATATTCGGCAAAATCTCATCATCCAACATTTCCAAAAACAGACATTTCATATCATCAATCATTAAAAACCTTGACAAACACATCAACATTGTATTATAACACCTAACACTAACCTTAAAACCAGCATCCTTATTCATTTCCCTTATTACCCTTAACACAAACCTCGCATCCTGTTCGTTTTCGCAGGCTTTAACCATCGATATACGCATCTTTTCCGCAACACTAAAAACCCGATTCTTGATCAAGATTTGCAACAATGATGAAAAAGACTCAACCCCATGTCTAAAATTGGATCTTTTTGATAAAAAGTTGAAAAAGGTCAAAGCTTTATGTGGGTTCAAATTAGGGTTGGTTTTAAAAAAAGACGTAATTTGTGTTTGGGTTAAGTTTTTGAGATATGGGTTTTGTTCCCAGTTGGGTGAAGATAGAATGTTGGTTAAATGTGGGTTAATTTGGGTGTTTGGAAATGAAGATAAAGATTTGATGGATTGAATAAAGGTGTGTTTGGGGATGAATGATGATGATCGTATCATCATCATCCATGTAATGGTTTTTGGGTTAATGATTGTGTTATGCTGTTATGGAAATGAGGTTTCTGGGAATATTTTTTTTGTGCAGCGAAGGGAGGAAGAAAGATCGTTTGGATGGGGTTTTGGGTTTTGGGAACTTGATTCTTTGGGTTGAAAAATTAGCCCACTAGTTAATTTATCGGGTTGTTCAGGTTTATTCGGTTCGGTTAGCTCGTTTAAATTGATTTTCAGAGTAAAACCGAATGGAATTCAAATTGAATTAAAACGAACCGAAAATCGAATTTGAGTTCGGCTCGGTTTTCGAGTTGACCCGAATTATATAATGTATCTAATTTTATTCATTATTTATATAGATTTTTAAAAAATAAAAAATAAAAATTCAAGCTTAAAAAATTTAAAATTGTTATATTTATTATAGGAAAAAGATTTTTAATTTTTAAGTTTTCGGTTTGGTTCGGNTTTTTTTTTTTTTTTTTTTTTTTTTTTTTTTTTTTTTTTTTTCCTAAAAGTAAGATAACACATGAAACTACCCCGTTCATCAGACGGTCATGAAGCTAGTTATTTATAAGAAATGCAATGAAAAGGTGTTAGTTGGTCACCACCTCTGATTCTTATCTATAAAAAAATTTAAACAATGCTAAAGAGACCAAACATTGGGAAGAGTACAATATTTTTTGGAGGTGTGAATATTGGTGAAAGACAAAGAATCCTTGATATTCTTCCTTTCAGTGTTGGGCATCTTCCTGTTAAATACCTTGGAATTCCTTTACTAGCAAAGAATATTGGCATTAATGGCTGCAAAGTCTTGGTGGATAAGGTGAAAAGAAAAATTAATGATTGAAAGAACAAGACATTGTCTTATGCAGGAAAGCTGCAATTATTGGCTTCAGTGCTTACAGCTATGCAAACTTATTGGGCGGCTGTTGTAAATATTCCAAAAGCTATTGTTAAAGAAATTAACAGTCTCCTCAAAAGTTTCTTATGGAATCAAGGTAAATGTGGCAAAGGTGAGGCTAAAGTAGCCTGGTCAGTGGTTTGTTGTTCTAAAGAAGAAGGGGGTTTAGGGTTGAAAAATCTTGCTCAATGGAATGAAGTTCTCCTTATTAAACACATTTGGAAGCTTGTAACCAATGCTGATAGTCTTAGGGCCAAATGGGTCAATAGAGTAAAACTTAAAGACAAGAGTTTCTGGGATATGAATGTAACTAAACAAGACTGTGGTACTTGGAAAGCATTATTGGAGTTGAGAGCTAAAGTCAGACCTTTCATTAGGCATACTATTGGAAATGGTGAAAAACAATGATGTGGTATGATTATTGGCACACGGCAGGACCTTTATCCAATTTCATCCCTAATAAAAGCATTTATGATAACAAGAATTAACTGCAATGCATCTGTTGCTGATATAATAGAGGATAATAGTTGGTGTTGGCCAAATGAATGGTATCATAAATTTCCTATTTTGAATCAAATCCAAGTTCCAAATCTTGTAATACAATCAAGTGGAGAACAAAAGCTGGCCAATTGATCAATTTTTCTACTCAAAAAGCTTGGAAGGATTTAAAAGAGGAGTTGCCTGCTGTAAAATGGTACAAAGCTGTATGGTTCAATAGTTGCAATCCTAGATGGGCTTTCACTTTATGGATGGCTGTTAAAAGGAAGCTTCTCACTCAAGATAGAATGATGAAATGGTGTCCAGATACTCTTCTCTGCCCTCTATGTAAGTCCATAAATGACGCACATAACCATTTATTCTTTCAATGTGAGTATTCTATGGAAGTTTGGAAGCAGTTGAAAAAGGATATCAAGATTAGTAATGTTCCTGAGATATGGGATCAAATTGTCTTAATGATGGAGAATATGGCTTGTTCTAATTCTATATGGAATGTGGTAAATAGACTCATAATAGCAGCAACTATTTACTATATTTGGAAAGAAAGAAATGATAGAATCTTTGCACAAGATTCTAAATCTGCTGAAGTGGTGGTTCTCAACATTAAGGAACAATTGAGACTTAAACTTATGAGCTTAAAGGTGAAGAAGACTGTGCATACTGAGAAAGTGGCAAATTTATGGAATGTCAAGTTTCAGCACTGAGAAGTTTAGTAACTGATGGATTTGAGTATTTTGGGTATTCTTACATACTTGATATCCTCTGTATTTGACAAGAATTTGAAGACACTGCTTTATGCTGATTCAGTTTTCTGTCCTTAAGGGGTGTTTGGAAATTTGAATAACAGAAGCAATATGTATTATTTGGCATCTGTTCTTTCTACTGACCATTACAATGGTGTGACACCTTGTACCTTGGAGTTCTAACTGGTATGGCTGTACCTATGTTAACCTCTTGATTGTTTTCAATATGGCCTTGGGAGGATATTGGACAGTTAAGTTTGGCTAAATAGGAGGCTTAACTGGTATGAATGTACCATAACGAAGGGTCCCCATTTGTGAAGGGTAAATGGTCTAGGAGGATGGTGAATGATGAATGGAATAGAGAGGTGTGAAAGATGAACCTTCTTGGTCCATTCAATACACTATAACAGGAGGTAATGGTTGGTCCTCACTCAAGGAGAGTGTTTCTAAATGTGTGAAGCCATTTGTAAAGATGGAAATGTAGCACATTTGGAAGAGCCCTTGAGTGGAGAACAGTAGTAAGTATTCATTAAAATGCACATTTATTAGTCAGGACTATTAATAGAATTTTTTAGTTGAATTTATATAACTCTTGTCATAAAAAGTAACAATGACTGGTATTAATGGCAAGAAAATTTTGTGCTTTATCTACAAGCTATTAGCACGTATATTGCGTTTTGATTGTGTTTCTATTCTATGGAAGTTTGGAAGCAGTTGAAAAAGGATATCAAGATTAGTAATGTTCCTGAGATATGGGATCAAATTGTCTTAATGATGGAGAATATGGATTGTTCTAATTCTATATGGAATGTGGTAAATAGACTCATAATAGCAGCAACTATTTACTATATTTGGAAAGAAAGAAATGATAGAATCTTTGCACAAGATTCTAAATCTGCTGAAGTGGTGGTTCTCAACATTAAGGAACAATTGAGACTTAAACTTATGAGCTTAAAGGTGAAGAAGACTGTGCATGCTGAGAAAGTGGCAAATTTATGGAATGTCAAGTTTCAGCACTGAGAAGTTTAGTAACTGATGGATTTGAGTATTTTGGGTATTCTTACATACTTGATATCCTCTGTATTTGACAAGAATTTGAAGACACTGCTTTATGCTGATTCAGTTTTCTGTCCTTAAGGGGTGTTTGGAAATTTGAATAACAGAAGCAATATGTATTATTTGGCATCTGTTCTTTCTACTGACCATTACAATGGTGTGACACCTTGTACCTTGGAGTTCTAACTGGTATGGCTGTACCTATGTTAACCTCTTGATTGTTTTCAATATGGCCTTGGGAGGATATTGGACAGTTAAGTTTGGCTAAATAGGAGGCCTAACTGGTATGAATGTACCATAATGAAGGGTCCCCATTTGTGAAGGGTAAATGGTCTAGGAGGATGGTGAATGATGAATGAAATAGAGAGGTGTGAAAGATGAACCTTCTTGGTCCATTCAATACACTATAACAGGAGGTAATGGTTGGTCCTCACTCAAGGAGAGTGTTTCTAAATGTGTGAAGCCATTTGTAAAGATGAAAATGTAGCACATTTGGAAGAGCCCTTGAGTGGAGGGGTTATGGGTTCCTAGTGATGCCTTTCTTCTTTTCTACTTTAATCACTGTGGTGGTAGGTTGAGTGGTTATAGTGGAAAGAAGAAGGAAAATGTAGCTAGATGGTAGGTGCTCTAAGGTGAATTGATGTGATGAAGTTGATATATTGTGATAAAGAATGGTGAGTTGTAGACTGAAGAGTTATACTCTGTTTGGTAAGAATTAGTATTGTCTGAGATAGTTCACTTTGCTATCTGATATCAGATAATAGAGGTAGTTAGTATTGCTGTTTGTATTAGTTTAGTTGTATCAAGATTGGGTTATGTCCAAGTCTTGTTTCTATTCTTATGATGTAATATTGTTGGAAGTAATATAATTCATTCACCATTGCACCAAAAACAATGCTAAAGAGCACTCAATAGCTAGTCTCTATGGATATTGCAGGTTTTGAATCTTGAAAGGGAACTCAAAAGATGTTTTGGTCGGGCAGAGGTGACTCTTAGTGGCTCTAGCCCAAGTACAACAAAACTTATATAGGTAGTCGGTAATGAAAACACCTCAAACTTGTCTCACTTATGGTTTGTTTAAATTGTGTTATTAACATAAGTTCTGTTTACATAGATAGCCACGCCACAAATATGAAGGTGTTTTTCTTGTTGGTAACCACGGTTTCCGATCTTTTGGCCGCCTAATCTTAGGGGGCTTAAACCCACCGCCATAAGAAGGTTAATCCAGCACTTGGCGGGAGAAAATTGGCTTGCATCTATAGGGCACAGCAGCAATTGTCTTCTCCTGAAGGGTTTATTTTTTCAAGATAATTGAAATATTTAACAAGGCTTTTAAGTTGCCATTATACAATAAACAGGGCGGTTAAAACAGGCACACGATTATAAAAAAGTATAAGCATCATTTACACAGAAGTATCATAACTAAATCCATCATGCTTAAAAGTTTAACATAACTATTCATCATAAGTTTAGCTGGGTGCTCTTTTCAACCTTGAACAATCCCCAAAAAGTCAGTGCAGTCAATTTAAGTTAAACTCTACATAGCACATGCTTTCATCACATTTCTCATGAACTCATTTTTTCCAAAGAGCAACTGTGCCATCCGCTGATGCACTTACCAGACAATCTTCTTTTGGGTGATAATCGACACTTGTTACCTGCCAAAACGAGAGTAAAATTATTTGGTGTGAAATCAATAACAGAGAGAGCATAACAGCAATATATTGAGCCTTTTTCGGCTCTGGTGTACACCTTGGAGATGGTTCATGTCAAGCAACATATTGCTTCAAATTTGAAAACAGACGACCCTTTAGTGTGACGGTAATAAATAACAAGGGATGCAATTTAAAGAAAAGATGATGTTGGGTTTGGCATCACTTTTTATTTGGTTTGTCAAAAGACAAATACATGGTTTCTTTTCTTGTTTTGCAAATAAGGTTTGATCAAAATTTACTTATTTGTCAATGACATTCATTTTGGCCAGCAAACCATTCTACATATTTAAAACTGTCTTTTCATGAATCATGTATCCAAGAGAAGCTTACCACTGATGAGTGAGCACGAAATTGTTCAAACGGGCGTGACCTCAAAACATCCCAAATGAAAATATTGCCATCCTCTGAACCTCCAACCACACACGTCTCCTCGTTCGTAAAACAGCAACCGACTTTATGTGACTGATCAACAAAACCCAAGAGTTAGTTACATCAAGAACCTCAAAAAGTAACCAAATTAGCTTTAGATCAATAAAATGATCTTGCCATCAACCAGGTAACTGTCATTAGTTTCAAACTTTCAATAGAGGAAAACAGGCTGAAGGTTACCCAATTTGTATCTCCAGAGCATAAAAACTCCTCAAATTTTTTAGATAATAAGAAATTAGATTATTACTAAGATAATGGGGAGTATAAGTTTTCTAATTATAATTGACAACTTGATTATATGTACAAAACAATGTAAATCTGGCGTGTCAGCCCAACTCAACATGTTTCAGCATGTGCCCACAAAAAAATACCCATTTCGACTCAGTGATCCTACCCGGTTCTTACCTCACATGTATGACCTCTGTACCTTTGTATTGTTCTAACACTACTAGTTTCCCTGCAAAGTAACAGGAAAGTCAGTACACACTAATCTTTTAGTTAACTAGATAAAAAAGAAGAAAAAATACAAGTTTTACATGGCCAAAAGCTTCAAAGTAGAATCTAGACCGCTTGTTAATGCAAATTCATCATGAGTACTTGCCATATACATGCACTTCACGGGTGGCCCCACATTATAAGATAATCGTCTGAAAACAAAATGATTAAGAAGAAAAAAAAAGAACAAAAAAATNAAAAAAAATAGTCCAGTCTATTGGGGAGGGGAAGGGAGAATATAATGATGATGTAGACTATTGTCACATACTTGTTAGTTCTAAAGTCAAACTTCTGCACACTTCCGTCAACACTTGCTGCTATCATTTCTGTTCTTCTTAAACCGATAGATGTGACACTTTCCTTGAAGGTGTTAAATGTCTGCAAATCAATTATAACTTTCAGCACATGCCAAGTATAAACTTCTGATGTTATTATATGGAAAGAAAAAGAAACCTGAATGGGCTCAATACTATGAGATCTGGAGTCCCAGATATGCACAGAAGAGTCCGCTGATACAATTACAGATGCGAACTCATTGAACTTGACAGCATTCACCTGACGACAAATGGTAATAAAAACTCTACGTAACTTGTACAACAAAATATGTGATACAAAAAAGTTTAAGGTAATACAAAATGATGTGAACATCATGATTGTAACAAGGTTAGCTTTGCCTTATTGGTGATGGAAGCATGGAATGAGAATTTTAATATCGTAAATATAGGCCTTCAAGCTTCTTGCCAAAAAATTTGATACTGAAGTTGAGAAATAAATAATTCACACTTTTTTCATTCACACCCCTAAAGAAACAAATTTATACACTCACAAATACCTTTCATCTTATCCAATTATCATCGTTGAATAACATAAATATGAATTGATTGATATGATAGTGTGATTATAATATGTAAACGATAAATCTCTTTGTTGGCTATCCATTAAAACCTATGAAAGTTGAAAGACCACATTTTTATATATTTGCTTATTTCGCATTAAAGATTTAAAAGGTGCCATGTTTTATATAGTGATATGCCATACAACTATAGTTGCTACTTAATATCCAATTATATACACCTAATTCCATACGGACTAATAAAAAAAGCAAAAAAATATACCCCATCATTATGGCCTCCAAATTTTCTGACAGTGCGCTGAGTTGAAAGATCCCAATACAAGATTTGCCCATCACCACCACATGAGGACATCTTTGTATCATCTCTACAGCAAAGATAGTGCACAGGGTAACTTGACTATTAGCAGTAAAACAATAATCACCCAGTAACTCATAGCAAAATACTCGCCAGGTGATTAATATGATAAAAAGGTAATAATAAAATGTGTCTTGACTATTATAAAAGAGAGGACCAAATTAACTTGCATTAAAAACTGCCTCTAGAATAGAGATGATTAATGCTCATACTACTTGTAAGGTTCATGTTAATTCAGGCAAAATAAAGATTTGCAACTTCATGTATAAATCAGCATACCAAATCTGCAGCAAAGTAGGAGACCAGTAGGAGCAGATTTGGGATCACCATTTTTTGTGGTATGTATCTCATGCTTTAAGAAGTTCATTTAAGTTTGTTTATGTCAAACTTTTGAACACAAACATATCATTATATAAAAACTTTTGTTCATTTTCAAAGATGAGTCACTAGTGCTTATATATACTTGGTACGAAAGAGTGAAGAAAAGGGTGTGTGTACATTTTGGTGGAAAGAGTGACAAGTTGCCCTGATATGGGTCAATAATTACTTATTAACGGATATCACTTGGTGAGCGGAACTAGGGGGATCCCGCGGGATTTTTTATTCGTAGTGCTAATTTTCGTAAACAAACACCAATTTTTCATAAATGCACCGGGTCTAAGGAACTCAATTGTTTAAAGTTTAAAACTGAAATCCGCTTTTTTTTCTCTTACACTTATAGCTTAAAAACATTTGTGACTGATATGGGTGTTTGTTCAAGCTTAAATAGCGGGTTTATGGCTTATTTGGTTTTCGGCTAAGTTCACTTTTTGTGGTTTATATAAGCCAAAAAGTTTCAAAATAAGCCGAAAACCAAATAAGCTTAGGGCATGTTCGGCTATAACCTTATAAACATACGCCCATTTGGGCTTATATTTCATAAGCCCCAATTTTCTGGCTTATTTTGAGACTTGTGAGCTTATATAA
Source organism: Artemisia annua (assembly GCA_014162995.1). Classification (NCBI taxonomy): domain Eukaryota; kingdom Viridiplantae; phylum Streptophyta; class Magnoliopsida; order Asterales; family Asteraceae; genus Artemisia; species Artemisia annua. Next base: position 211,712 of record LBNU01016358.1, on the reverse strand, counting down.
GTTTCACAAGTCTCAAAATAAGCCAGAAAATTGGGGCTTATGAAATATAAGCCCAAATGGGCTTATGTTTCATAAGCTTAGCCACACAGGCCCTTAAACAAACACCCCTTTGAAGCTAGGATTATAAACTGTAAGATTATTTACCCATCAAACAATACTAGATTAATCCTAAATTATCAAGCAAAATAAAAAGCTTACCGTGTAACGCAAACGTCACGAACTTCACCCTCGTGACCGTCAAAGTGTGCAACAGGACTGCCATTACGAGAATCCCAAAAACGGATAACCCGATCTTCACCGCCAGTGAAAAACAGCCTACCATCTACATTAAAACTCGCGGTTAAAACTGCACCAACATGTGCTATCTTCCCTTTTAATTCTCCGACCGTGTGGGCTTTCTTTGGTGTATGTTCGCTGTCCATATTTTTTTCTTCTATCAAAATCGACTAACAAAGATAAAAGGGGATGTATGTATATATACTGCTTCTCTTCATAAATTGCAAATCCAGTCCCTGTACCTTGTACTTAACACGTCTAGACATGGGTGGCAATTCAGGTCGGGTTCGGGTTGTCAAGTTGGCGGCTTAGAAAACCCCAACCAGAACCTAACCCGTCTATATAAACGGGTCGGCGTTGTCAACCCTAACCTAAAAAAGGTGGCACATTACACGGGTTAAACAGGTTAAACGGGTTTGCGGGTCGACCCGTTTAACCCATTTAACCCGTATAATCAAATATATATAATTTTCAATTTATTAAAAAAAAATTAAAATAAACTGGTTGGCGGGTCAACCCGTTTAACCCATCCCCAACCCGAACCCGAACCTGACCTGTTTTAGAAAAATGACTATGTTAGTTCTATACTTTGTCATTTTTAGCGCTCTAGGCATTATACTTATTTGTAATATGTATGAGTCATTGTTTTTTCAAGTGTTTATCATTTTAAGTACTCTATTTAGTTTGTGTCAAGAATTGATATTTAGGTTGTGTTTGTTTTTNTGAAAAAGTAAAAAACGGATAATTTTACGATTTTGCCCCTAGGCGGATTTTTTAAATAAAATAGGTGAGGACACTTGTCAGATGATTAGTTGCTTTCTAAACTTTTTAAATTAGTCCCACTTTGCAGTTGATCCACTACTAAACCCGCTATTGTCACATCATAGGGGGTCTTAATTAGGGGTGGCAATTCAGGTCGGGTTCGGGTTGGCGGGTTCGGGTTGTCAGGTTGGCGGGTTAGAAAACCTCAACCCGAACCTGACCCATTTAAATTATCGGGTCAAGTACGTCAACCCTAACCTGTTTACACGTAACCCGAACCTGACCCATTTAACCCGTATATATACTTGGGTTGACGGGTTAAATAGGTTAAATAGATTACATAGGTTGAATATGTTAAATGGGTTTCGGGTTGACCCATTTAACCCGTTTTATATACAAAAGTTAGCACATTACACGAGTTAAACGGGTTAGCGGGTCGACCTTTTAACCAATTTAACTCGTATAATTAAATATATAAATTTTTAATTTAAGAAAAAAAATCTTAAACGGGTTGGCGGGTCGACCTGTTTATTTTATTCCCAACCCGAACCTGACCTGTTTAATAAACGGGTTAGATATGTCGACCCAAACCTGACCCGAAATTTATTTAGCTCAACCCGAACCTGTTAATTTTCGTGTCGGTTTCAGGTCGGGTTTCGTGTCGGGTTAGAAATTGCCACCCCTAGTCTTAATGACATAGCCGGGACCCTCCCTAGCCCCTACAAAGTTCCGTCAATGGTTGATAAGTTATGTGTCTCAGTAACAACAACATTACTACAAGTAGTCTATGGTTTGTACAATTAGTTAACAATGGTTATTTATGCCTAACAAGATATGTAGTCCGGGTGCTATAGTGGTGGTCCACCACCTAGTGGTGCCACCCACCACGCGCCAACACCATAACAAGACCTCCCAACCGCATGCCATCTCTACCTGTTTCCGTTTTGCAGCATCAAACACTTTCTCACTTATAGTCTAAACATTTTTTCGTTTGGGGCCTACTTCACTTTTTGTGAATTCTACAGTTCACTAGTATATCAAAAGCAACATCTAGACATGGTCATGATTTTATTTTTCACTTTGGCAACAAGTCTTTTGAGGATTTGGTTAAGTAACATAAATCTATTAAGACTGTTACAATTAGCTAATTTGATAGTTTATGTACTCTAAAAAAATGTGTTGTGATGTTACAAATTGCTTAGGTTTGTAAGTTGTTTTAGCTCAAAGAAGCTCAACATTTCACATTGGTTTTTCTAGATATAGACATATGGTATTCGAGCAGTATTTACAATCTCTATTGTAAAAATCGGCCAAGGCGGCCGACTAATCCCCGCATAATCGCTGATCGCTCATTAAGTGCCTTGATTTATCATAATCAGCCTATTTAATCGCTTTGGTCAAAGATCGCTTAAAAATCGATCAATAAACCGATTAATCAGACAAAATCGGTCTAATCGGATTAATCGGACAAAATCGCTTAAAATTCGATCAATAAAATCGCTTAAAAGTTGGGCAAAATCACTTAAAAATTGGTCAACAAACCGATTAATCAAACAAAATCAGTCAAAGATCGCTTAAAAATGGTCAACAAACTGAGTAATATCTATGTTTGACTTTGAACTTTAAAGAATTATGTATTATGTTTATATTTGAACACTTGAAATATTTGAACTTTGACGCATTTTGCTTATCTTATACATATAATATAATATAATATTTAAAATTCCAATTTTGTGCATAAAAATTCCAATCCGATTAATCCCCGCCTAACCAATTAATCGCTAGGCCCTACCTAACCGCCTCACTAGCGCCTAGCGATTTTTACAACCTTGTTTACAATATTAGCATCAATAGTTTAATAACCCATTTCACAATTCCAAAAAGTTAATCCATTCTTGCCATTTTACATATTTACCAGTAACGTATTTTTCAAACAACGTTGTTAAAGGTAATCCAAATACTGATGGGTTTCAATAACAAAAGCTCATACACTCTATTGAAAACAAGGCTTAAGCTCGTAAAATGAGCTAATCAAAACTTTACATGTGGTTTAACGTTTAGCAGTAGTTATGCATTGGTTTACCAAAGGTATAATACATACTTTTAGTCACAACCTATGTCAAAAGTCAATCAATTCTAATCTGCTCATTTGGTTTATATCAAACCCCATGTAAAAAAAACTAAAGTCACAAAAGCTATGACACATGATACCAACAAGACTGAAAAACAGATGCTCCAGCAGATTGTTACATAAAACCCAAAAAAAGGTATATAAAGTGTGTAATGTGAGATAGAATTTAGTAGAAAAACAGATTGCAAAAACTGTTAATCTGTGGATACCATCTCTACGGTTGTCTGGCCGCTGCCTCATTTTTGACATAACATAAAAAACAAAGCTTTTGATTTGAGCCATTGGATCAAATCCAATGACTCAAATCCCCCTAACTTGACTCAAGTTATAAAAACAACTTGAGAGAATCCTTCTCCTTTTTGTTTTGTTCATGAAGACAACATGTACCAAAATTCATACATATATGGCTGAATTTCTATCATTTTAGCCGGAGTTTATTTCGTTTCACCATTGAGGCACTCCATTCGTTTCACCGTGGTTGACCCAACTACTGCGGTTTAAGCTATTGAAAGTTTAGTTTCTTTTAAAGTTTATATATATAATTAATTGCATCTGCAAAACGTATGACTTATGTCAATCCAAAGGTTATATAATCAATAAAAGCCATCTGACTCATATGCGTGAAGTTGTCATTGTTTGTCCGCAAATAAAGCCTTGTGTTTGTCTCTTAAAAGCTACAGTGTGGGTACCTTTATAATAATCCTATCGCTAGTATCACAAACTATACATGTTGTTATGTTTACAAATCAATTTCATGCCACTAGCGGGCGGACCATGAAGCTAATCAAGCAACTACGCAAACTTGGACATGACATAAGTGATGATATTGTTGACATTAACTTCTTAAATGAATATTAGATCTAAACGATGCTTTAGCACAAAGCATTGTCATTTGTTTTACCAATCAATTATCACGCAAAATGAAGACACATATGAACAACAAGGTCATTTTACATCTACTCTTCTTCATAACATGAATTTGATTGTTTACCCAATTCGAGTTAACCTCATAATCATGTCTTTTTCTAAAAGTAAGATAACACATGAAGCTACCCTGTTCATCAGACGGGTCATGAAGCTAGTTATTTATAAGAAACGCAATGAGGTCACCACCTTCGATTCTTATCTATAAAGAGAGTTAAACAATGCCAAAGAGCACTCATTGGTGTCAAATGGGTCAACCCGACCCGACCCGAACCCGACCCGAACCCGATAAGGTCTTATAGGGTCGGGTTGATTCGGGTCCAACTTAGCTTATCGGGTTTATCGGGTCAACCCGATAAACCCGATAACCTTATAGGGTCGGGTTAGGGTCTTAATTAGTTTATTATCGGGTTATCGGGTTGACCCGATAAACCCGATAAGCTATAATAACATATTTAAAATCTGTAGTTTTTGAACTAAATCAGTTTATCGCAGTCCATTGGTCGCAAATTTTATTTAGTACGCCAACTTTAGAAATGATCAGCAAAATACAGCGAGTTTTCTGCCAATATTATGCGGTTCCATGTAGAATCAATGTTGATATTTATGAATTATGTGTTTGTGAGATGCATCACAACTTGTACCTAAAAAGTGCTACTATACAGATGGCTGTGCTGAACTTGACCTTGTATGTTACTCTTGTCAAACACTTGCAATATCATTAGCATTTTGCGAGTTAATATTAATCTTTTTGAAATATGCATTTGGTTCTGCTCCCATGTAAATTTAGAGTGATTTGTTAATAAAATTTGGCACGTTTGATGCTTCATCTTCATTTGGTTTTAGTGTTCTGTTTGCATATTTTTGCATTCAGTTATAATGTTATATCATAACTAGTATATTAAAGTTTGCATGTTCAAACAAATGAATACATGTATACTGATATTTTGTTACATAATTTACTACAGTAACTTAATATTTTCATTGTGACATAATTTTATTGACTAATTTACAAATTTAATGAATTAAGCAAATTGTGAGATGAAATTAGCATGTAACCCGATAACCCGATAGACCCGACCCGAAATAACCCGACCCGACAACAACCCGAACCCGATAACCCGATTACTTATCGGGTCGGGTTGCGGGTCACTTTTCCAAAATCAAAAACCCGATTCAACCCGACCCGAAAAACCCGATAACCCGACAACCCGACCCGATAACACCCCTAGCACTCAATAGCTGGTCTCTATGGATATTGCAGGTTTTGAATCTTGATAGGGAACTCAAAAGATGTGTTGGTCGGGCAGAGGTGACTCTTAGTGGCTCTAGCCCAAGTACAACAACACTTATATAGCTAGTTGGTAATGAAAACACTTCAAACTTGTCTCACTTATGGTTTGTTTATTTTTGTGTTATTAACGTAAGTTTTGTTAAAATACATAGCCACGCCACAAATACGACGGTAGTTTTTCTAGTTGGTAACCGTGGTTTCTGATCTTTTGGGCGCCTAATCTTAGGGGGATTAAACCCACCGCTATAAGAAGGTTAATTCAACAAACAAAAAGAGAGTTCATTTGCATTGCATGTGTTAATAAAATTTTAAACCAATAATCACAAGTTAAGTTAGCAATTCCCAAACACCTTCAAAATCATTCATCTCTAGTCGCAAAACTCATTAATAATCCTAAACACGCGCTACATGGATACATTTGATTACTACATGTCTCCACAATGCAACTCTTACAAACTAAAGATATTGAAAGGACCAAAATATGAAGCTCAAACTCTTTAAGACAAGTATATAGTCAAACAAGTTAAAGCATCATCAACAACAACAAAATACCCAATCTTACAAATAGCGGGGTACGTGAAGGTATGATGTAGACAGTCACACCCAAAGTCACATGGAACGCGAAACGCTTTGGTACGGGATCGCGAAACGGGAACACAGTTCGCAAGGTCCTTAAAATTACGAGCAGAGGTAGGCTCATTTCGGTATGCTTCAGTTCGATGTACCAAATATGGTACAATGTACCATATTAGCAATAATGAGTATTAAGTACCTAACATTTTAATCACTTTTATAATGATTATTAAGTTTAAAAATAAGAAAGTCTAGCCACAAACTACAAAAATCAAGAAATATAATTAAATTAATCATTTATTTATCTCTTTAAGGTATGTTTGGCAAAACTAACTGTAAGCTATAAGCTGTAAACTGCAAAACTGTTAACATGAGCTACAAACTGTAGATTTTTTCAATAAAATTGTTTGGTAAGTTAGCTGTTAAATGTAATTATAAGATGTAAAATGACGTATTTATAATTGTAAACAAATATTTGGAGGGTATATCAATAATTTAAAGTTTTAACAGCTCTAAGATGTTTAAAACACTTCATGAATGAGCTTTTCATTTAGGAGCTATTTGTTTTAAATAAAAGCTTGATGTTAACGTATCTAAACAGAGCTACTTATTTTAGAGGAGATTATTTTTATAAAAAAAATGTAACAACTCCTCAAAAAGCTCCTGCCAAACAGGCCCTTACTAAAAAAACATGTGCAACAAATGAAAAGATGATGTACTGATGCATTTACTAGACACAACTACCCATTTAATAAAAAAAAACCAATCAGATGAGATGCATTTACTAGCCGCAACTACCCATTTAATAATAATAATAATAATAATAATAAAGAAAAAAAAAGAAAAAAGAAAAAAAAATCACATGAGATGCATTTACTAGCCACAACTACCTATTTAATAAAAAACCAATCACACGAGATGCATTTACTAGCCACAAATACACTATTATTTCACTTTCTCTCTCCATTGTTATCTTCTTCCCCAAAAAACTCAACCACCATTTCTAGATCTACTTCAAAATTTCTTTCTATGTAATATGATTCTTCAATTTGAACAACGTTGTTTCGGAACGTGAAAACTAGCGACTCAGATCGCGATCCCGAGCGATCTGGAATATGATCGTACCACGTTTGGATTTGGGTCTTAATTACTAAATCCGGTTTGACCCAAAATCCGAAGGCAAAAAAAACATAATAAAAATAGACCATAAACACTCCATAGATAAACCCTAAACACCAATTCATTCACTCATTCACTGAAAACAATTAACAGGGATGCAATGGACCGAGCACACACTGATCATGTTAGGAGCATGTTGTTTTACTCCCCACTGATTGGAAATCATTACCCTACTCTAATGTAGCTATAAACCGAACACCTTATAACTCTGTGATACTTGACTCTAACGATATGGAAGAAGTGTTCCGTAAAAGGCATATGAGAGTAAATGAACGAGGGTTTGAAACAATACAGATGGAAGGAGTAGGACAACAAACTCTTTACAGAGCAATTACCTTTTGGTTGACTGGCACTCAGAATGACCACTTGAATTTCTTCACTATCAGTATTCGGAAGGTATCTTTTCTTATATATTTTTTTCAATCTTTAAGGGTCTGTTAATTTGTCTTATGATGACTTATAAGGTTTTTTTTGACGTGAGGCTTTTTGAGGCTTTTACTTATAAAATAATAAAACTTATGTGAGCTTTTATAAGCTATATGCCTAATAAAGTATTTGGCTAAAGTTATATATATATTTCGCAAAATATACCTTATAATTGTGTTAAATAAGCTCAAACAAGTGCTTTGTTAAGCTTATATGAGTGGGCTATTTTTGATAAGTCGTGTGCCTTTTATAACGGGGGTTGGGCTTAGGGGGATGTTTCTTAAAGCTTATTTAGGGGGCTTAAAGAAACACAAGGGTATTTTTGTTAGTTCACTAGAAAGTTACCGATATTGTTCATAATTTGAAAAATAAAGCTTAATTTATTAGGCATATAGCTTATAAAAGCTCACAAAAGGTAAAAGCCCTAAAAAGCCTCGCGCCAAAAACATCCATAAACTAATAACCTTATAAGCCATCATAAGACAAAATAACGGACCCCTAAAGATTAAAAAATATATATAAGAAAAGATACCTTCCGAATACCAATAGTGAAGATATTCAAGTGGTCATTCTGAGTGTCAGTCAACTTAAAGCTAATTGCTCTGTAAAGAGTTTGTTGCCCTACTCCTTCCATGTGTATTGTTTCGAACCCTCGCTCATTTACTCGCATATGCCCTTAAGGAACATTTCTTCAGTATTGTTGGAGTCAAGTATCACAGAATTATATGGAATTGGAGTATGGTAATGATTTCCAATTAGTGGGGAGTAAAACAGCATGCTCCTAACACGATCAATTTGTGCTCGGTCAATTGCATCCCTGTTAATTGTTTTCAATGAATGAGTGAATGAATTGGTGTTTAGGGTTTATCTATCGAGTGTTTATTGTCTACTTTTATTGTGTATTTCGCCTTTGGATTTTGGATCAAACCGGATTTAGTACTTAAGACCCAAATCCAGTTCGGTCAGGTTCATATTGTACCGAAATCCAGTTCGGTCAGGTTCATATTGTTAATTTTGAAAATTTATTACTTATATTTATAAAGAGTTTTTTTTTTTTTTTTTTTTTTTTTTTTTTTTTTTTTTTTTTTTTTTTTTTTTTTTTTTTTTTTTTTTTTTTTTNTGACAAACACCCCAAAAAAAATAAGCTACAATTTTAATTTTTTCCAGCAACAATAATAGCACTAGCACCGGCACGTTTTTGCCAAACATACCCATAGTGTAGGCCTCGGTTTTTGGAATATTTGTATAACAATAACTATTATTTGAATTTGGCTTTCAATTTGTTTCGGTTTTTATTTTGCTAAAGCCGAACCAAACCATAAATCGATTTTTTGGTTCGGTTTTAACCCTAAAAAACCAATTTCAATGTTTGGTTCGGATTTTTGGTTTCATATTGGTTTTCTGGGTGTAAATTGGATCGTGCACACCCTAGTAGAAAGGTATCCTTTTGTGTTTTATTAGATTTCTACATTTATTTTAAAACAAATTATACTTAAACAATCTATTTACATACTCCATTTTACCAATACAAACTTGTGTTTCAAGTGTTTTACTCCCTCCGTCCCAATTTATTTGTCCACTTTTGACTTTTGAAGTCTTTCTTTTTTAACTTTGACCTTAAATTTTGTTGTTTGTGCTATATAATACTTGATGAAACTTATACCTAATGAAAATACATTTAAAACTCAATCTATTCATATATTTTGCATCAAGTATTAAATAACAAAAAAGAAAATATTTAAGGTCAAAGTCGTAAAAGAAAGACTTCAAAAGTCAAAAGTGGACAAATAAATTGGGACGGAGGGAGTACAAAAATGGACTAAACCTATCACGTCACCATAGTCGCTTTCCCACTTTTTTGCTTACATTATGCGACTCACTTTTTTATTCGGTAGGCCACTCACTCACCATTGGTCCCTGAACTTAGGACGAATTGCACATTTGGTCCTCAGATAACGAGATTCGTTGGAATGGTCCCAAAGATAGTCTTTTTGGTGCTTGTTTGGTCCTTTGAGCCCCGTAATACGTAATTGTCGTTAATTTGTCTCGTTATCTCTCCTATTTGACTTTCAAACCATGGGTATTTACACCTTTTCATCCAAAATTTGTTTACACTATTGGTCCATGACTCCTAATTCAAAACAGGTTAGGGGGTGTTTCTTTTTACTCTTAGCTAAGAGATATGGACCCACTAAACATAATTTAATATTCTTTTTGCAGTGGGGCCCACTTATTTCCATTAATTTATCTATATATGGAGGGTGTAAAATATGAGCTCCTCCCCATTAAGAGGAAGTAATAGAAGTGGGGTCTACTCATTTCCTTAGCTAAGAGGAAAAAGAAACACCCCCTAAGTTCCCGAATTTTTGTCTTTTTCCCATTAGACCGTTGGTCCTTGATATCGGTTGTTTTTATTATTTTATTATTTTTTTTTTTGTCTTTTTCCAAATTCCCAAATTGCCATTTATGCCAACTTTTTTTCTCAAAAGAAGATTTTAACCAAACACAGTTAAGATAATTAGCAGTACGCTAACAAGAACAAAAACATATAAAAGCTTAACCAAAAGTTCAATCTTTATCCAACATTTGTATTGACAGAAACATTAAATCCATTCCATTTGAACATTAACATACAAGTGATCTAGGCCTAACTATGACAACAACAACAAAATACATGACAACAACAAACCACTACCACAAAGACTAATTCATAACAAACATAAACCAAGGCACAACCACAAAAGACTATCATAGTTGACTTCCAAAAGTTAGCATTATTTTGACTTTTCTTCAATTCTTCCTTGAGTTGCTGCATTTGACTTTTGTGTATCAGAAATCTATTTAAATAATCTGTTTTCCCTTTATGTATCAGAGTCCAGATGGGTACACAGGTTGCGTCTGTGGGTGCTGATGAGTGGCTACGGTTTTGGAAAGTTTTTGGTACACCAGAGGTCTTCAAGTCTAAAAGAAACACGTATATATAATGAACCCTTTGCTTCCTATCAACGGATAAGATGAAGTAACCAACCACAGTCGAGAAAGTGCACATCTTGCAATGTTCACCATGGAGGGAACCTGACAGAAAGAAGCTTGCAGAAGCCTGCAATGTTACTGCACAAGGATTCTCGCCTTTGAATACTTACCACCAACTCCACTGCATAGTGTCAAGGAACCTCTTCATTTATGCTCGACCTCCGTCCAAAAACACTTCTCTCCTATCATAAGGCGCCCGTTTAGTCCACTCCCCATCAGAACACGTGGAGAAATGCGAAATCATATTCACAATGCTAGGATTTAAAGATATGAATAAAGTGATATAGGGCGATTGGGTTAAAAACAGTTATTGTCGCTCTGTCAATACTTTTATTCTTTACCAACCTTATGAGAAGTCAATGTGTTTATATAGCTTATGGGTTAAAGGACGAGTACTTATTATGATTGTCGATCAAGTGTTTTGTTGACTGCCTTGTTATAGACCGTTCATTTGACTGACTTTTAATCAAGACCGTGTTCGTTATCGACTTTGTAAAATGAAGTCACTAAACCACAAAAGACTATCATAGTTGACTTCCAAAAGTTAGCATTATTTTGATTTTTCTTCAATTCTTCCTTGAGTTGCTGCATTTGACTTTTATGTATCAGAAATCTATTTAAATAATCTGTTTTCCCTTTATGTATCAAAGTCCAGATGGGTACACAGGTTGCGTCTGTGGGTGCTGATGAGGGGCTACGGTTTTGGAAAGTTTTTGGTACACCAGAGGTCTTCAAGTCTAAAAGAAACACGTATATATAATGAACCCTTTGCTTCCTATCAACGGATAAGATGAAGTAACCAACCACAGTCGAGGAAGTGCACATCTTGCAATGTTCACCATGGAGGGAACCTGACAGAAAGAAGCTTGCAGAAGCCTGCAATGTTACTGCACAAGGATTCTCGCCTTTGAATACATACCACCAACTCCACTGCATAGTGTCAAGGAACCTCTTCATTTATGCTTGACCTCCATCCAAAAACAATCCTCTCCAATCACAAGGCGCCCGTTTAGTCAACTCCCCATCAGAAAGCGTGGAGAAATGCGAAATCATATTCACAATGCTAGGATATAAAGATATGAATAAAGTGATATAGGGTGATTGGGTTAAAAACAGTTATTGTTGCTCTGTCAATACTTTTAACCTTTACCAACCTTATGAGAAGTCAACGTGTTTATATAGCTTATGGGTTAAAGGACGAGTACTTATTATGATTATCGATCAAGTGTTTTGTTGACTGCCTTGTTATAGACCGTTCATTTGACTGACTTTTAATCAAGAATGTGTTCGTTATCGACTTTGTAAAATGAAGTCATTGAGAAAGGTTGTAGTCGACAACTTTAGTTCAGCTCAAGATGGAAAATGGGCTGCAAATGGCTATCATAAAGAGGTAACTCACAACAATTTCTTTATTATAATTGTAATTTTGATGAAGGGTTTGGCAGCTTCATTTATTAACACCAAAAGTGAGAAGAGAAAACAAACAGATAAATGTATGTATTGCAGCTAAAGCCTTGAGCAAAATTACAAATCTGGGCTGAACATATTTTCTTACATTCTGAATAAAGTTAAAACTGTTATGAGTAACAAAAAAGAGTTTAGATTCCAGGCAAAAACTGTGTTAGAATAATAAGTAATAAAAGTTGGGTGATGTGAGATAGAATTTAGCACACAAACAGATTGCAAAAACTGGTCATCTGTGGATACCATCTCTCTGGTTGTCAGGCCGCAGCCTCATCTTTGACATGACATAAAAAACCAGGCTTTTTTATTAAGGCATTGTTGTTAGTAAATAGAGATACTATAGATTTCTTAAAAATCCATCTCTATCTACATTTCTACAAAACAAATGCCACACCAAAACAGATTGACTAATGAAGATACAAAAAACTTTCAACGAAAACGTATTACAAACTTGAGACATGAAAAACTATCAAATTGGCTGATTTTGATGTCATATTGTATCTGATAGCGTGCTAAGATGATGTGGTTCCCGTCTCGGTTACAAATGTGATACTGATGTTTGTGTGAGGATGTGTAATGAACAATGCATAATTGCATATGTACATCCTGGCACGCTAGTAGATACAATAAGACATCATCTAACACTTTATTAGCCAACAAATGTCCAATAGCATACAATGTCACATTAAATATGTGCAGGCATTAAGTTGTTGTTATAGTTAACGAGAATGTAAAGAATAATGCGTATGTAGCTGCTTTCTGTTTCGTTCATGAAGGCAATAAGTAGCGAAATTCATAGACATATGGCTGGATTTCAATCAGTTTAGCCGGAGTGGATTTAGTTTCACCATTGAGGCACTCCATTATCAACCTTTTGAGCAAGCCCGATTGTGGCAGCTGGCTATAAATCCATTCTAGAAGTGACTCCATGTCATCTGCGAAATCCTTTAAGTGCCATTGTAAAAGCTTAGGTACCATAATCTTTTTCTTGCTAATAACTCCCACCGAAGCCTCTAGATACTCTAGTCTTGCTCTTGCTAATTCATTCACTATGTCCTCTGCTGTATAAACCCTCAACTGCAAAATGTTCAAAAGCAAATACCCGCATCAAGGTTTTGAACATACTAATTACATATCCGGTGAGTGATCTCATTGTTTGAGTACTTACTGCTGGTGAAGACCAACTCCCTCTGCATAGAGCAAACGTCACATTGGGTTCTGGGAACCCGAGCCCATACGCTTGTCGTAGTAGCATTTCCCTCTTGTCTGCCGGACCCTTTTCGGATCATATCAACAAAATATCCACATTAGTATCATAAAAGTTGTGAAATAGCTCACTTGTGCAGTTGTGCTTTTTGGTATCATTCACCAACTTACATGATTTGAGTTGGCTGGATGCCGAAGAATGAAATGCTCAATCCCCAATGCATTTACAACAATACCTCCTACATTGATTACTGCCTGAACCAAACAAGCGAGATGAATCAAGTTTGATCAAAGTTCTTTAAATTAGATAATTGTGTTACTTACCTTGTTCATGAGAAACAATAGTTTTTCCTGAGTTGAGGGCAATCCATGTTGTAGAAACGCCTACACGAAAGATATTAAATATCTGTTAAGAACCACTTGTATGCATTATATGTGTTGCATTTTTTTTTAACCGATATAATTCAGATGTCTTACAGTACATGCATTATGCAGGCATTATATACATTGATCCAAAATGCTAACTTCTGCTTGTAAGTTAGCAAGTTCAAGTTCACACTACAAAGTTTCTTCATCAAGCCCCTGAAGAAAGTAACATGTAAGTTACATTAGTCGTAGCTCATGAACCATATTCTTATAGAAAACATATACAACTTAATTACCTGAGTTTTCCTACTTCTGTAGAGCATTCAGAAATACGAGTATGGTCAAGAGTATTTCGTGTAATTTGGGTGGAAGTCTTGTATGGACCAATGTCTTGAATGGAACCATCGGAATCAAGTAATATAGCATACGGGTCATGATTTGAACGGTCACTGCTGTAGAAAAATGTAGGTGCTGTACAATTAAAGGCAGTTTTTGAGATGAAGCTTTTCGAGTTCATGCAAGATATATGTTTTGGTACAATATCCGACCCTTCTTCACTGTCTTGAAATGGCTGGTTCAGCTCTAGAAATATTCCTATTAAACAAGTTATAAGCTCTTCAGACAGCTTATTTGGATTTTTTATATAGTCTGGTTCAAGAACTGAAAGCTGAAGTTTAGCGTAGTTGATGTTAGTAGAAGAGCCGAAAGAGGATCTTCTTTTATGGGTGTCGTAATCTTGTAATTCATAACTTGTGTATTTTTGTCGGGTTTGTTGTTTTCTAAGTGAGTGTTTTCGTGATCTGTGGTGACGTGGTGGATGGAGCTCTTTAAGTTGTTGCAATTCCCATTCTCTGGTCTGTTTTTTCTCCAAGTATAAGCTAAGGTTTAACTTGTCGACTTTCCTCTCTAGCCATAAGATCTCTTCCTCTACGGTAGCTAGTTCTGTAAGCAGTTCTTTTATCTGCAAAAGAAAACTACCGATGACCTTTTGCAGGGTACATATGGATTGAGCTTTGCAGTATTATGTTGCTAAAACGCACACCATTTGAAGTGTATTAAAGGTATGTCAGCCTTGACCACCTCGAGTTATGACCAATTTAACACTTTTTTTTATCATTTAGTGAGGCTTAAGCCCAAGTTTCTTAAGAATAAATGATAAATGATAACGAGTTGCCAATAAGAATCATAGTTCTTTAAAACGAAACAAACCTTTTCTTCATTTCACTGAGATAAGTTGGGAAATAGTCGTACTCTATGACAGAAGCGATTCTACTTACCTTAAATGGAAGGTGAGTTTGAGTAGAGAAACACGCACAAGGAGGGTGAATGGGGCCATCCAATGCATACTCCAATATTTTGCTCAGTTTCAACTCATCTTCTAATTCTGCTTCAAGTTCCTCAACCTTTTCATTATACACACAACCCGGATATTAAACCACAATTCGAGGAAAATACAAAATTAAAGATAAAACCATAAAATTAAACGAACTGTAACTAGTTTTTTTTCTTTCACTTTTAACAAATTACGTCGCTTGAACATAAAAAAACTAAGGTTATATCTCAAGCCTCAAAGTTTGAGTTCAGTGCAAGGTCCGGTTTTGTAACCGTTACACACCCTACTTTCTATTGCTGATTACATGGGTATTTGGGGATAGTTCATTAAAACTGTTTATTGCTATTTGAAATAAACAATAAGAAAGTTCATTTTCATTGTGTTTATTAAAATTTTAAACCAATAATCACAATTAAATAAACAATTCCCAAACACCTTCAAAATCATTCATCTCTAGCTAGTAGCAAAACACATTAATAATCCTAAACACGCGCTACATGGATATATTTGATTACTACAAGTCTCCACAATGCAACTCTTACAAACTAAAGTTATTGAAAGGACCAAAATACGAAGCTCAAACTCTTTAACAAGACAAGTATAGTCAAACAAGTTAAAGCATGGAGGTATGATGTAGACGATCACACCCTAGTGAGAGGGGCCGCTTTCAGAAAAACGTCCGACAAAAGTGTATGCAAGAGTATTTGATACTAGTATTGCATGAACAATTAGAACATATACATATATAGAAAGTAGAAAAAGAGGATACCTCTTGCTGAAGATGCATAGTTTTTTGATTCTCCTGAGTTTCTTGCATGATGAGCTCTTCAAATTTCATTTCTTTCTATTGAAATAAAAGATGTTTGCAATTTGGAGGGGACTGTAGTAGGGATCTATTAATTATATATAGGTGGTCACATTACGTAGGTACATGTTGCCTACTCCTCTAAATTAGTGTTCATCATTAAACTCTCTTTTTAATTTCTACAAACATATTAAATTCTATCGATTAATTACATTTTTATAAAAACTAATTGTAAATATGTGTCAGAGATGATATTAAACATGTTTACATGGTATCTTAATCATATAGTTACCAAAGTCTCGATGGTCTAGTGGACTAGTGGCAGCAAATTAAAGGACTTGATGGTACGACTCTTACTTGAAACATATAGTTACGCGTTTGAATTTATCGTTCAAAACATAATGTAGATTATTTAAAATCATACCAAATAAAATGGCATAAGGTAAATATTAATTATAGTCTCTTAACTTTGTTATAACCTTTGATAATTGGTTATGTTGAACATGCACTAGGTACGCATTTGTGGATAAACCATTAAAAGAATTGGAGATAGTCATGAGGATATAAGCATCACTTAAGCCGTGTACATTTGAGTTAATTAAAAACTCATCCTTTTCACGTAACTTAAACACACTAAAACTAATCCGGTTACCTGTCTACACATAACGTGATCTTCGTTACCAAAAAGAATAAAGTGTTAGACAATAGGACAGTTAGAATAAATATGGGCATGGAGTAGTAATAAAACTGAGAACGTGAATTGAAAGCGGTGGTAAGGAGGTGGTAGTGACGTGAAATCCATGAAAAATATAAAACCAAAGTTGAATCTGTAAACAACTTTTAGGCACGGGTCAATGTTCAATCACACATGCCTTTTTCACCCGTGAACCATGCCAGTTGCTAATTTTGTTACAATTTTTTTCCCCTAAAAAAGAAATGTTTATTTGTGTGACATTAATGAATGTCTTATTAAAATTTCACCGACTCGTATCATGTATATATAGTGTATGTTTTGGTCTATTTGTGACCTAAAACAATTTGAGTAATTGTTCTTCGATAAAAAGGTGAAAACACAACTATGATCACAACAAGAATACACGTTGTTTAAAACTAAAACTGGCCGGAATAATGAACAAAGCCCGTTATTTTTTTTATTTTTTCTTTTTGCAATTGTACATTTGATTACTACAAGTCTCCACAATGCAACTCTTACAAACTAAAGTTATTGAAAGGACCAAAATATGAAGCTCAAACTCTTTAACAAGACAAGTATAGTCAAACAAGTTAAAGCATGGAGGTATGATGTAGACGATCACACCCTAGTGAGAGGGATCGCTTTCAGAAAAACGTCCGACAAAAGTGTATGCAAGAGTATTTGATACTAGTATTGCATGAACAATTAGAACATATACATATATAGAAAGTAGAAAAAGAGGATACCTCTTGCTGAAGATGCATAGTTTTTTGATTCTCCTGAGTTTCTTGCATGATGAGCTCTTCAAATTTCATTTCTTTCTATTGAAATAAAAGATGTTTGCAATTTGGAGGGGACTGTAGTAGGGATCTATTAATTATATATAGGTGGTCACGTTACTTAGGTGCATGTTGCCTACTCCTCTAAATTAGTGTTCATCATTAAACTCTCTTTTTAATTTCTACAAACATATTAAATTCTATCGATTAATTACATTTATATAAAAACTAATTGTAAATATGTGTCAGAGATGATATTAAACATGTTTACATGGTATCTTAATCATATAGTTACCAAAGTCTCGATGGTCTAGTGGACTAGTGGCAGCAAAGGACTTGATGGTACGACTCTTACTTGAAACATATACTTACGCGTTTGAATTTACATAATGTAGATTATTTAAAATCATACCAAATAAAATGGCATAAGGTAAATATTAATTATAGTCTCTTAACTTTGTTATAACCTTTGATAATTGGTTATGTTGAACATGCACTAGGTACGCATTTGTGGATAAACCATTAAAAGAATTGGAGATAGTCATGAGGATATATGCATCACTTAAGCCGTGTACATTTGAGTTAAAAACTCATCCTTTTCACGTAACTTAAACAGACTAAAACTAATCCGGTTACCTGTCTACACATAACGTGATCTTCGTTACCAAAAAGAATAAAGTGTTAGACAATAGGACAGTTAGAATAAATATGGGGATGGAGTAGTAATAAAACTGAGAACGTGAATTGAAAGCGGTGGTAAGGAGGTGGTAGTGACGTGAAATCCATGAAAAATATAAAACCAAAGTTGAATCTGTAAACAACTTTTAGGCACGGGTCAATGTTCAATCACACATGCCTTTTCACCCGTGAACCATGCCAGTTGCTAATTTTGTTACAAATTTTTTTTTCCTCATAAAGAAATGTTTATTTGTGTGAAATTAATGAATGTCTTATTAAAATAATTAAAATTTCGTATCATGTATATATAGTGTATGTTTTGGTCTATTTGTGACCTAAAACAATTTGAGTAATTGTTCTTCGATAAAAAGGTGAAAACACAACTATGATCACAACCAGAATACACGGTGTTTAAAACTAAAACTGGCCGGAATAATGAACAAGCCCGTTATTTTTTTATTTTTTCTTTTTGCAATTGTGTTATGCCTTAGACCACCCGTAATAGATGATCCACGAACGAGTCTTCGTTGCCTAGGTGGGATGCAAGACGCGTGCTACCTTATTAAGGTCACCCATTTAGAACGCGTCGAAGGCCATAAAATAGAGCACTTTTTCCGCGCAGACGATCGAGGTGTGGGTGTATATTTGGGTTTAAACCAATATGCTTTTGTGCGGCGTTGATTGTCTTATTAAACTAAGTTGATATAATCTATGTTGGACGCAGTCATGACGAACAACACAAACCGTGAAAAAATGTGAATAAACCAATAAAGCTCATGAAGTTGGATTATCTTGAAATTTGGATAAAAATGTGAATATTCTGGTGAAACATACATGGGGATGGGCAACAAGTAGTGGTTCACGAGTATAGAGGCGATGTAAAAGAAGACAGGAATGATGGTCTCGTACGTGGTTGGACTGAAAACCTAAAACTAAACAAAAAAATCTATTTGAAAATAACGCCATCCGTGGGACTCGAACCCACGACCACGTGGTTAAAAGCCACGCGCTCTACCAACTGAGCTAGAACGGCTTCTTTGTTTGTTTCTCTCACTTTTGGTATAACACACTTGAGTTTCATTAGTGCAAAACTTAAATGTCATTTAAGTTAAGAGCCTAGTAAAAAGGTATCATAAAGTTACAGCGGAAAAAGCGTGTTATGAAGGTTAAAAAACCACTCCATCCGATTACAAAACAATGAAGGAAAGGTTTCATCCAAGGTTATCAAGATCTTGTTTTACCTACGATTGTTTTTTGTCTTCGCAAAATCAGCTGAAATGCAAATTTTTCTTACTGACATTTGTAACGTTATCTAGTTGTACACAATATAGACAAGTTTAAATGAAAATTTCATTGTTCAAACAACGTACTAATAGAAATATTACAATGTNGACGCAGTCATGACGAACAACACAAACCGTGAAAAAATGTGAATAAACCAATAAAGCTCATGAAGTTGGATTATCTTGAAATTTGGATAAAAATGTGAATATTGTGGTGAAACATACATGGGGATGGGCAACAAGTAGTGGTTCACGAATCACGAGTATAGAGGCGATGTAAAAGAAGACAGGAATGATGGTCTCGTACGTGGTTGGACTGAAAACCTAAAACTAAACAAAAAAATCTATTTGAAAATAACGCCATCCGTGGGACTCGAACCCACGACCACGTGGTTAAAAGCCACGCGCTCTACCAACTGAGCTAGAACGGCTTCTTTGTTTGTTTCTCTCACTTTTGGTATAACACACTTGAGTTTCATTAGTGCAAAACTTAAATGTCATTTAAGTTAAGAGCCTAGTAAAAAGGTATCATAAAGTTACAGCGGAAAAAGCGTGTTATGAAGGTTAAAAAACCACTCCATCCGATTACAAAACAATGGACGAAAGGTTTCATCCAAGGTTATCAAGATCGCAATTTTATCTATTATTGTCTTTTGTCTTCGCAAAATCAGGATATGATCTTAAGATCCCACTGAAATGCAAATTTTTCTTACTGACATTTGTAACGTTATCTAGTTGTACACAATATAGACAAGTTTAAATGAAAATTTCATTGTTCAAACAACGTACTAATAGAAATATTACAATATACATAGAATTACATCATGTTTCACTCCTTGTATAAACAATTTGGTACAAAGAAATACGACATCATTTACTTCTTCTATATCATAACCTATTTCTTTCCCTTTCTAAAATCATAATCAAATATTAAGGGTCATGGATAAGAGTAACATTGTGTTATAGTTTGAAAATTTGGCCTATGATCTTACTTTGATCCTATGTTATACCCGATCCTACTTTGATCTTGCACGGTTTTCTTACGTAGATCGTAAGATCGTACAATCCTACTTTCAAAATCACGATCTTAATAACCATGGTTTCATCCATCACTTGAGAATATCTAACCAAGTTTGCTTTGCAATGGTATAATGGACGAAAGGTTTCTTCCATTTCAAGATTCTATTTATAGAAAAATTTAATCTACAAACAAGAACAAGTCACTTTTATATAATTCGTACATCAAGTTTCTCAAATGTTCACTAGCAGTAATCTATAGACATATGGTCATATGGGTCATATCAGATGTCCAATTTGGTTGGGTTTGGTTGGCTCATTTAGCTGCATTGGATCATTTTGTATTCATTTTTTTGGTTTAGTTGGGTTTATAAGATTTAACTTTTGTTTTTTGTTTTTCTTTTAGCCAAGGATTTAACTTTTGTTATTACTCATACTACATCCTTTCTTATGATCTTATTGCTCAGTTAATTAGGTAAACTACTAGCAATATCTACAACTAAGATGTAAGCTAAACACTTTTGTGTTTGAAAACATTTGAATATAACATAACATCAGAAAGCTTTGGTGTGTTCAGATAACTTCAGAAACATTCATCCATTTGATCATGAGTTAACAAGAAATCAAGTATATGACTCAACTGCCACAATTCAAACATTGAAGAAACAAGATTATGAACTTCGAAAAGCTAATTCATGAACATTTTCACCACTAAAGCAACCAAATAGTTCCTACAGTCAAAACCTTTAAAAATCTGCATACCAAAAATCCACGATTTCCATAGATAAAATTAGCGTAACAACCCTACACAAAATTACCAATGACTCTCTTTCCATCCTCCAAATTCTGGTGCATAAGTTTCGGTTTCCACCTGTATACATCAAGACGCAATTATAAAAGAGGTAAGTGAAGCTATTAACGATATTTGCATTTTCTTTGTGAATAAATATTCAAAATGGTTTAAGAAAAAGTGAGTATGTACCCTTGGGGTGAAGGTGACACCCACTCGAAGATCTCCACAGTAGCTTTGGCTACTATTCACAACGCTGTACTTTTGAGTACGTAGATCGGCTGTTCCATTCTCCACTCCTAGTTCCAACAGTTCCTTCAAGTAAATCCTACATGGATGAATAATGAGCAACAAAAATGAGAATCCTGGGGACTAGAGTTCAAATGTTTGAAAGGGCATAGGTGTTAATCAAAAGAGTTGGCATAATAACCGGGTCGACAGTTGATTAAAGTGTATTTCAATCATAAAAGTATAAAACCACTAATTATTCAATTTGTTGTTCTCATAATAGACACAATCATTATTTGAAGAAATTTAAAATACTTGGACCAAAAATGTTTCGGGTCAACCCATACCAAAAAAATTTCCACTTTCACCCCTGCCCACCCTGACTATTTGTCCACCTCTCATGTGGGCTAAACAGTCCAACTTAGAAAGACCAAACCACACCCCACAAGGTTTTATCATATTAAGGTCTTACGTAGTTTGTCCAATGTAGTCATCAGAAGAGAAGGTGTCATGATCCATAATCTTGAGAACAAGTTTAGGATGGTCGTCTGCTCCCGGATATTCTACCCTGAAGCTGAATTTTTCGTTCCACTTTGGGTTGTTGCCTTGCCCTGCATCCATTATATGAACGTTAAGTATTCCTTCATAGGTGTGCATATATATATTTCAGGGTAAATATAACCTCTTGCGGACAAATCAAGTCACAATAATATAGTTAAATATGTGTTGTGCCTTGTGATCGAGGTGTAGAATGCAACATAGATTATGGATCTTTAATCTTTATCATCCCATAGTGCAAATATGACTTTTTAAAGTACTTGAAAAGATTCTAGTCACAGAACAATTATTACATAAAATGTAAGAAGAATGTTACATTAGAATGTTTTGATTTTTAGGGGCATAGTGTAATTACTTGCCACACACTTTCTAATAGTGGAAACAATGAAACATATGTCAAGTACTCAAGTATACGAAATTGTTAGAAACATTTTTTCTTTTCATCGACTTTTATATACCATATTACCATGTAAGAAAAAAGTTTTACCTTTGGCAATACTGCTCTGTTGCTCTTGACTCCTGTACTTGACCACCACATATGGATCAATGTTATCTACACCAAAATTAATAGAAGAGAATAAAGTTAACTGGTGCATAATTCGTTACAGAACATGTAAATCGATTGCTTTTGTAGATAAACAAGATCATGCATGTTTCAGCCTCATAATAACATATAATGGGCCGAAAGAATTGTTCAAAATAATAATCTGAGCCTTGTAAGTGTTGACTTGGAGGTTGACTAAGGTACAGGGACTAATAAAGTAATTATGTATAAGTTATTATCTTTGTGTTTTTTGTTTCTTTGTATATGCAGGGACTTGAGGTGAAGCAGATAAAAGGTGAAGGACTGGTTGTGTCAAGTGGGAAAGTTGAGCTGCTATATATATCACATTATAGATTTAGGGTTTTATATCTGTTATCATCTTATCTCTTTGTATTTTTCATCTCTCTCTACGTTGAGCTTTGGTTGTTGATCTGCAAGTGTTTCTTTTCTTTCTTTGTAATTGTTTTGAACTTAAAACCAGTCACTACATTTGAAGTAGTGTTCTAATGTTGTGAATAAAATAAAGGGGAGGTTGGTTGTATGAAAACTGCTTGTTCTTTGATCTTTGTATAAATTTCCACATGGTATCAGAGCCAGGTTGGCTTTGATACAAAGATCGGTTTTTTTAAACGTTTTTTTTTTTAAATTAGGGTTTCACACTGGTGAAACATACATGGGGATGGGCAACAAGTAGTGGTTCACGAGTATAGAGGCGATGTAAAAGAAGACAGGAATGATGGTCTCGTACGTGGTTGGACTGAAAACCTAAAACTAAACAAAAAAATCTATTTGAAAATAACGCCATCCGTGGGACTCGAACCCACGACCACGTGGTTAAAAGCCACGCGCTCTACCAACTGAGCTAGAACGGCTTCTTTGTTTGTTTCTCTCACTTTTGGTATAACACACTTGAGTTTCATTAGTGCAAAACTTAAATGTCATTTAAGTTAAGAGCCTAGTAAAAAGGTATCATAAAGTTACAGCGGAAAAAGCGTGTTATGAAGGTTAAAAAACCACTCCATCCGATTACAAAACAATGAAGGAAAGGTTTCATCCAAGGTTATCAAGATCTTGTTTTACCTACGATTGTTTTTTGTCTTCGCAAAATCAGCTGAAATGCAAATTTTTCTTACTGACATTTGTAACGTTATCTAGTTGTACACAATATAGACAAGTTTAAATGAAAATTTCATTGTTCAAACAACGTACTAATAGAAATATTACAATGTCAAAACATATGATGGAACGGGTGACCCTGATGATCACCTAAAAATTTTCGAATCCGCTGCTGGCATCTAAAATTGGCCACAACCTGTGTGGTGCCATATGTTTAATTCAACATTGGTGGGGAATGCGCGAACTTGGTTTAGCAAACTTCCACGAAGAAGTATAAATGGGTATGAAGAGTTGCGGAAAGCATTCCGCTTGAACTTCACACAAAGAAAGAAGTGCGCTAAGGACCCAGTAGAATTGGCCAGGATTAAACAGCGCCAAGGGGAATCCACGAGCGCCTTCATGGAGCGCTTCAAAGACGAATGCATACACGTCAAGGCGTGTCCTGAAATACTAAAAATTTCAGGATTCATGAATGGGATCAACAACCAAGAACTTATCAAAAATTAAATGATAAAGTTCCCCAAACCTTCGATGAACTAATGAAGCGCACAAGGTCTTTCATTCAAGGAGAAGCCGCCGTCGCGGATAGCAAGAAAGGATACTCGAACTACAGGCCGCAAGAACACTCAAGGAGACAATCCAATGGCCATGGCGGCAATCGTAACAAAAGCTATCGCAATGATGGAGGCGCACGGGGGAACGAAAAGTATACCCCATTGACAAAAACTCCTAGAGAGATATTCGCAACAGAGGGAGCAAATTTTCCTAAACCCCCACCAATGCGCACTCCAGAAGGAAAGCGCATAGGGAATGGGTACTGCGACTATCATGGACAGAAAGGCCACACAACGAATGAGTGTGTCCAGCTTCGCCAACTAATTGATAAATTAGTAAAAGAGGGCAGGATGGACCACTTAGTTAAGAACATTAAAGAAGGGAAGGATAAGCAAAGAACCGGAGATAAAAAAAGAACCACCTAAAGATAAGGCAGACACAATTTACATGATACAATCATGGCAGCGCAAAGTCAAGCAAAAGGTCAGCCAGAGGTTCTCTCCTAACGACGAAATTTCCTTCCCAAAGTTGACTGCGGACAAC
>LBNU01016358.1:115889-182746 GCA_014162995.1 Artemisia annua | reverse complement strand
AAGTCAGTGACTACATACCCTTGGGGTAAAGGTGACGCCAACTCGGATATCTCCACAGTATCTTTCGCTACTATCCACAACACGACACTTCTGAGGATGTAGTTCAGCGGTTCCATTCTCCACTCCTAGTTCCAATAGTTCTTTCAAGTATATCCTGAATTCATAAAGTAACAAAAATGAATATGTTTGCAATTCGGCAATTAAAGCATCATTGGTAACTTGACAAAAAAATTTGTGAAACCGGAATAAAGACTTTATCATAATGAAGGTCTTACGTTGTTTGTCCGATGTTATCATCAGATGAGAAGGTGTCGTGATCCATAATCTTGAGAACAAGCTTAGGCTGTTTGTCAGCACTTGGATATTCTACCCTGAACTTGTATTTTTCGTTCCATGTTGGGTTACTTCCCTGCCCTGCATCATTTTCAAATGTTAAATTTAAACATCTACATTAGTAATTACCAAGCTATTTCTTAAATGGTACTCGTAACATATATGTCAAATATACTAAAATGTCTACCACTTTTCATTTCATTGACTTGTATTTCATCAAAAAGGAAGAAATTTTACCTTTGGCAATAGTGCTCTTGTGCTCTTGACTTCTGTATTGGATCAATACATATGGATCTATTTTGTCTGCACCAAAGTAAACAAAGGGTAAAACGTTATTTTCTGTTTGTAAATATCATTTAGAATCAAATACATGGTATTTATTTGCTAAAATCATTATTATATTGTAGATAATTAACATACTGAGGAAATCGGATTTCTTGAGACCACGAGCATCGATCAGATTGACCTCCATTATTCCAACTGTCATCTTTCTTAACTATAAAAATTCTCTTGTTAAATCACACTAAAGAGTAAACTGAATATGAACTTATAAATCACAAGCATACAATGGAATTTTGAAGAATGAAAGATTGAGGGTACAGTATTTATAATACTTGCATGTTAAGCCCCCATTTGTTGAAGAAGTCATGGGAATCAGTCCGCTTGTAATTACTTAGTTATGTAAAAGGATGTGACTGGTGTCATTGTTTTGAATCAGACTTTTAATATTCATTCAATGGCGTCTTTGAATTCTTCAAAGTCATCTCAAGTCCTCATTAGCATGCAGCTTCCAAACCTAATTCTCAAACTATCCTTATAACCCAATAAAAATGTACTCTTCTTTTAAAAAAAGTTCATGAACACAGATCATTATTATGCCAAGAGTACCACAAAAGACTTCTGGTTTTTTTGTTTATGAAGGCAAAAGCCCTTGATGATTTAAAACTACCACACTGGTCATCTATGCAGCTCTATTCAGATTAAGCTTTAAATATGATTAAATCTTTAATTTGAAGAATTTTTGAAGAAATATCTTTTACACTGGTTTTTCATTAGTTATAAAACAAAGAAATATCATATAATGAGATAGAAGCTGTATGCGAAAAAGGGAAATTGTGCGACACAAAACATGACTACATTCGCGGAGGTAAAAAAAGCTCACAATCAATGAAATATTTAACACACTAGAAGGTCTTCCCACAAGGACTCTAGAAAATAGAAATACACAAGCCAGGTTACCAAGTTCGAGTTTTAAGTACACCAGTATCAGACATACATGTACACATATCAAAGAGGCGCATAACATGATGAGTCTTCTTCAGCTCCAGTTAGTTTTAATCCCGGGGTGGTGATATATCAGCAGATCTAGACCTAGACCCCGATGGCGACCTTGATCCTCTGCAAGGTGATGACATGTAGCGTCCTCTTCCACCATCAGACTTGTGAGGTGATCTCCTAGATAATTACATTATAACCACATTAGCGTCATTCAAATAAACCATCTTCAACAGATACAAAAACATATATAATAATGATAATATCTCACATTACTTACTCAATCTCACGTTCTGGAGAAGGATCTCTGGGTGGTCGGGGTTCTCTTCTTACGGGAGATCGAGAATAGTCAGTTCTCCGTTTAGGAGCAGGAGAGTAGGACCTGTGAAGCTGCAATAAGATTTACCGCCTTCGATGAATATCATAAAATTGTTAGATTATAGCAGCAACTTGCCTTGATCGATGACGGCTTCTAGAACCTGTAGGACGACGAGGGGAGCGAGATAGGGACCGCGACGGTGATCGTGATCGACCTGTTGAGTAGCACAAAACTAATTACAACCAGACAGATGACAATAATCTTAACAATACAAAAACAAGAATATGATGTACCATGATAATATCGGCGGCTTTCATGACCGGAGGGTCCCCTACTAGTAATTTCAAACAGAAAAAGCATCAGATAACTGCTGTGAGAAAATGATAATTAGAAGAAATTTGTATGTAAATATACCTAACCCTAGTTCTTCGACGCATCTCCTCAGGTCTCTTTCTTGATTCTGAAGCAAGCACGACAGAAATCTCCCTACCAGCAAACATTCGGCCATTCATTTGATATTATTCAACAACTACTCCTACTTAAAGGAACACACAACATTAAATGGTCGTAGCTACGACCAAATAATTGATTAATACTCATATTCTAATGAAAACAACGTGCTTTCAAGACTAAAAAACGATATGAAAATCAACCAGGCTGGAATGCCAGGTCGATCACCATCTCAAATTTCACCCTGCAGATCTTATGAAAAAACATATGTAGCACACATAAACTCAAAAACCGATCAAACAAAATTTTCATGCATAAAATTAAAGAACTGTAAGAACTAAACTTAGATAAAAAAAAAAAAAGGATAATGCATATGGAGGTCACCCAAGTCCCAAGTTTTCAACTTTTAACATAGAAGCGACCCATTTATAGGCCGTCCAACTATATATGTTTGTTTTCGTTTACAACAATTCCGGACAAATTTATGTCCGAAAATTATAAAATATAAATAAGAACCTAGTGGAGTTGCAAAAAAAAGAAAGAAAAGAAACTAACTGAGAAAATCAGAGTTGGTGAGGCCATGAGCATCCACCAGATTCACCTCCATTATTCCGATCGTCATGATCTTTCACACACACCCACAAAAAAGAAGAAAAAACAAGTTGAAGAAATGATGAAATTGTAAATGTAAAATGACACGCACACGGCATCAGCTGACTAGTACATGATAAAAGACGTGACTGACTACTTACTATTTCATTTCTTTTTTTATAATTTAGATCCTTGTACTTTTATTGTTATGGCATTTAGCTACTTGTAGTTTCTATTTTACTACTAGTATATATGTACAAGAGTGGTAGTTGTAACTTAAATCTTGAGTAAATTGCAAAAACCTTTCGAGTGGTTTGCCCAAGTTGCAAGGCAGTCTTTAAAAATTTACTACATCTCCAATTTAACTAAATCACATAAGTGCTTTTTTTTTTTTTTTTTTTTTTTTTTTTTTTTTTTTTTTTTTTTTTTTTTTTTTTTTTGTTATTATTATTATAAACTTTTTTTTGCAATTTACTCTAAAAAGATTTAAATTGTGGTAAAGCTTTAAAAAGTTTGTCATTTTCGTGGATAAAGACACTTGAAGATTCCTTCAATAGACGTATTGTTTTGACTCGTTCAAAGACGTCTCATATCCAACATGGCCTATTGGTCTGAAATATTCCATTTTCTAATTTCTATGACTTGTCTTCTTTTCGTCATTTCTATGACTTTTCTATTTGGAAAATCTATATTTCAAAATATAACAATGAAATTTGTTAAAAATTTTAAAGGTGAAGGATGTGGTCGAGCATTTTCCCTCTGCCATATCAGTTTCATATCAATTTTTTTCTCTCTTAAAATATTTTTTTTTTAACTTTTCTTCAACCATTGCAATATCTTATCTCTCTTTCATTATTATTATTATTATTATTATTATTATTATTATTATTATTATTATTATTATTATTATTATTTTATCATTTAAAATTTCCTACAAAACACAAATAACCACTCACAACAGAATAAATAATATTTTCTCTCTCACAAAACATACTCCTCTCTCCTCAAAAGCACTCGGACTCAACTCCCGCTTGAGTATATTTTAGAGTTTTCCCGAAAGGTGGGATGGGTTTTTTGGATTATTCCCGTTGACATAGCATAGGGAATCTTGGGTTTTCCTGTGGTGCACCCTTTACACTAAAGGGTGAGAGGTGTGGTATCGCAAAAACAAGCGAAAAAACCGACACCAAACTTCAAAGAAAAGGGGGGACCACAAAAAAAATCTCTCGAGCATCAGTAGAATCTCGAAATAAAAAGAACAAAGAGATGTGTTTAGATGAGAGAAAATGTTATATATTAGTTGAGGGTGCAAAATAAAAACTGGCAAATAACCGAGCTACTTTTTATGATTGCCAACTTCTATTTCCTTAAGCAAAATGTTTCATTTCAAAAGAAAAACTCAGTCTCATACACTCAGAAACATTATTGAAAGAGAAAATAACACTTTTCGTATTGAACATAAATTCATATCATGGATAAAGTTTTGTTGTCCTACATGGTTGTATTCTTTTTTAACTAGTACCAATTGATATCTAAAGATTAGATTTGAACGGATTGTTTTTTGAACAAAGTTACAAACATTTGAACATGTCTAACATGACATGGTTGTGTAAATTACAAAAATATTCTTTTCATTTGGTCATATAGTTACATGAATATTATGAGTACATGACAAACCTATAACTATCTACATATACAGTATAAACATGTACCTTTGAGAAACTAATTCAAATTCTATGAACATTTTAGCCAATTGGAAAATTCAATGACAATTTACTTCTAGAACTTATAATTATCAACATACTGAATTTACAATTTCCTAATACGTAATCAACATTACCCAAACACTACCACTTGCTCTCTTTCCATCCTCCAAATTCTTGTGCATAAGTTTCGGTTTCAACCTGTATTCATGAAATATAAGTGAAACTGTCAAAGCTCTGGTCATTTATATATTTACGTTAATTTTCTAAATTGTTTAAGATAAAGTCAGTGACTACATACCCTTGGGGTAAAGGTGACACCAACTCGGATATCTCCACAGTATCTTTCGCTACTATCCACAACACGACACTTCTGAGGATGTAGTTCAGCAGTTCCATTCTCCACTCCTAGTTCCAATAGTTCTTTCAAGTATATCCTGAATTCATAAAGTAACAAAAATGAATATGTTTGCAATTCGGCAATTAAAGCATCATTGGTAACTTGACAAAAAATTTTGTGAAACCGGAATAAAGACTTTATCATAATGAAGGTCTTACGTTGTTTGTCCGATGTTATCATCAGATGAGAAGGTGTCGTGATCCATAATCTTGAGAACAAGCTTAGGCTGTTTGTCAGCACTTGGATATTCTACCCTGAACTTGTATTTTTCGTTCCATGTTGGGTTACTTCCCTGCCCTGCATCATTTTCAAATGTTAAATTTAAACATCTACATTAGTAATTACCAAGCTATTTCTTAAATGGTACTCGTAACATATATGTCAAATATACTAAAATGTCTACCACTTCTCATTTCATTGACTTGTATTTCATCAAAAAAGAAGAAATTTTACCTTTGGCAATAGTGCTCTTGTGCTCTTGACTTCTGTATTGGATCAATACATATGGGTCTATTTTGTCTGCACCAAAGTAAACAAAGGGTAAAACGTTATTTTCTGTTTGTAAATATCATTTAGAATCAAATACATGGTATTTATTTGCTAAAATCATTATTATATTGTAGATAATTAACATACTGAGGAAATCGGATTTCTTGAGACCACGAGCATCGATCAGATTGACCTCCATTATTCCAACTGTCATCTTTCTTAACTATAAAAATTCTCTTGTTAAATCACACTAAAGAGTAAACTGAATATGAACTTATAAATCACAAGCATACAATGGAATTTTGAAGAATGAAAGATTGAGGGTACAGTATTTATAATACTTGCATGTTAAGCCCCCATTTGTTGAAGAAGTCATGGGAATCAGTCCGCTTGTAATTACTTAGTTATGTAAAAGGATGTGACTGGTGTCATTGTTTTGAATCAGACTTTTAATATTCATTCAATGGCGTCTTTGAATTCTTCAAAGTCATCTCAAGTCCTCATTAGCATGCAGCTTCCAAACCTAATTCTCAAACTATCCTTATAACCCAATAAAAATGTACTCTTCTTTTAAAAAAAGTTCATGAACACAGATCATTATTATGCCAAGAGTACCACAAAAGACTTCTGGTTTTTTTGTTTATGAAGGCAAAAGCCCTTGATGATTTAAAACTACCACACTGGTCATCTATGCAGCTCTATTCAGATTAAGCTTTAAATATGATTAAATCTTTAATTTGAAGAATTTTTGAAGAAATATCTTTTACACTGGTTTTTCATTAGTTATAAAACAAAGAAATATCATATAATGAGATAGAAGCTGTATGCGAAAAAGGGAAATTGTGCGACACAAAACATGACTACATTCGCGGAGGTAAAAAAAGCTCACAATCAATGAAATATTTAACACACTAGAAGGTCTTCCCACAAGGACTCTAGAAAATAGAAATACACAAGCCAGGTTACCAAGTTCGAGTTTTAAGTACACCAGTATCAGACATACATGTACACATATCAAAGAGGCGCATAACATGATGAGTCTTCTTCAGCTCCAGTTAGTTTTAATCCCGGGGTGGTGATATATCAGCAGATCTAGACCTAGACCCCGATGGCGACCTTGATCCTCTGCAAGGTGATGACATGTAGCGTCCTCTTCCACCATCAGACTTGTGAGGTGATCTCCTAGATAATTACATTATAACCACATTAGCGTCATTCAAATAAACCATCTTCAACAGNATTAGTAATTACCAAGCTATTTCTTAAATGGTACTCGTAACATATATGTAAAATATACTAAAATGTCTACCACTTCTCATTTCATTGACTTGTATTTCATCAAAAAAGAAGAAATTTTACCTTTGGCAATAGTGCTCTTGTGCTCTTGACTTCTGTATTGGATCAATACATATGGGTCTATTTTGTCTGCACCAAAGTAAACAAAGGGTAAAACGTTATTTTCTGTTCGTAAATATCATTTAGAATCAAATACATGGTAGATAATTGCTAAAAGCATTATCATATTGTAGATAAATAACATACTGAGGAAATCGGATTTCTTAAGACCACGAGCATCGATCAGATTGACCTCCATTATTCCAACCGTCATGTTTCTTAACTAAAAAAATTCTCTTGCTCAATCACTTTATAGAGTAAACTGAATATGAACTTATAAATCACAAGCAGACAATGGAATTTTGAAGAATGAAAGATTGAGGGTATAGTATTTATAATACTTGCATGTTAAGCCCCCATTTGTTGAAGTCATGGGAATCAGTCCACTTGTAATTACTAATTAGTTATGTAAAGGATGTTAGGTTGTGACTAGTGTCATTGCTTTGAATCAGACTTTTAATATTCATTCAATGACGTCTTTGAATTCTTCAAAGTCATCTCAAGTTCTCATTAGCATGCAGTTTCCAAACCTGTTTCTCAAACTATCCTTATAACCCAATAAAAATGTACTCTTCTTATAAAAAAGTTCATGAACACAGATCAATATTATGCCAAGAGTACCACAAAAGGCTTCTGGTTTCTGTAGCATGTAAGAGCCGATTCATAACTAGTTTTTTTGTTTATTAAGGCAAAAGCCCATGATTTAAAACTACCACACTGGTCATCTATGCAGCTCTATTCAGATTAAGCTTTAAATGTGATTTAAATCTTAAATCATTTAAAAAACTGGTTTTTCATTAGTTATAAAACAAAGAAATATCACATAATGAGATAGAAGCTGTATGCAAAAAAGGGAAATTGTGCGACACAAAACATACTAGATTCGCAGAGGTAAAAAAAGCTTACAATCAATGAAATATGTAACACAATAGAAGGTCTTCCCACAAGGACTCTAGAAAATAGGAATACACCAGCCAGGTTACCAAGTTCTAGTTTTAAGCACACCATGTCTCAGACATACATGTACACATATCAAACAGGGGCATAACATGATGAGTCTTCTTCTTCAGCTCCAGTTAGTTTTAATTTAATCCCGGGGTGGTGATATATCAGCAGATCTAGACCTAGACCCCGATGGCGACTTTGATCCTCTGCAAGGTGATGACATGTAGCGTCCTCTTCCTCCATCAGACTCGTGAGGTGATCTCCTAGATAATTACATTATAACCACATTAGCGTCATTCAAATAAACCATCTTCAACAGATACAAAAACACATATAATAATGATAATATCTGACACATTACTTACTTAATCTCACGTTCTGGAGAAGGATCTCTAGGTGGTCGGGGTTCTCTTCTTACAGGAGATCGAGAATATCTCCGTTTAGGAGCAGGAGAGTAGGACCTGTGAAGATATAATAAGATTTACCGCCTTCGATGAGTCATAAAATTGTTAGATTATAGTAGCAACTTGCCTTGATCGATGACGGCTTCTAGAACCTGTAGGACGGCGAGGGGAGCGAGAACGGGACCGTGACGGTGATCGTGATCGACCTGTTGAGTAGCACAAAACTAATTACAACCAGACAGATGACAATAATCTTAACAATACAAAAACAAGAACATGATGTACCATGATAAGATCGGCGGCTTTCATGACCGGAGGGTCCCCTACTAGTAATTTCAAACAGAAGAAGCATCAGATAACTGCTGTGAGAAAATGATAATTAGAAGAAATTTGTATGTAAATATACCTAACCCTAGTTCTTCGACGCATCTCCTCAGGTCTCTTTCTTGATTCTGAAGCAAGCACGACAGAAATCTCCCTACCAGCAAACATTCGGCCATTCATTTGATACTGGGCCTCTTCAGCATCATAAGCATCCACAAACTGCACAAATGCAAATCCACGTGGTTCCCTGTATTTACAAAAACATATTATTAAAAGAGTACACAAGCATCCGTATAATTACTGATAACAAGAAGCACAAACCAATATGTGACACTATCTGACTCGCATTTTTATTATTATACCTTTCTGTGATGATATATGTGTATCAGTTTCAAAAAATAATCCTATATGAATCCAATACAGAAGTACATGAAAGCAGTTAAGATCCAACGGGCTGACCTTTTCTTCTATAATCAAGTATGAATGGGCAAATTGGCAACTTCAAAAGATACAAGTGACATCAAAATTCTTCACATTCTTGTAAATAACTGACGACCTGACGTGAACTTCCCAGAGTAAAAAGTGCCTCTCAACTTCTCTCCTCAATTGGTGAAGAATCAATCATCTTCTTCCACATCAAACTTCTTATGATAGTGTGGTTTATATAAATCTATCTTTGTATCGACAATTCTTCATATCAACAATACTCTTACCACCCTTGGTGGTAAAAATGCTATGTAATGTGTTAAACACAGAAGCCTTCATCAATTCAATTGTGGGGCTTGGACCTGTTTTTTAACTTCAAACCAATATACCCCCTGACAAACCAGGTCAAAACATAACTTACCATGAAGACAAATGCAATAAAGGCTTAACAGGTACAAAAATTGCCTAGTCAACCCGCTCCATATTCCATCACCGCCTATAATAGTTGATATTCAATATATTCTAATCACACGCGGACAAGATATACTAGTACTAGCAGGCATAGCTCTTTTAAAAGGTCTCGATTCTCATGCCCTAAATGTTCCCCTAGAACTATCTATCTACCTTATAGGATAAATGCTTTCATGTTCTAACAGTTAGGCGATTGCATCACAAATTGAATGTCAAGTCCATAAAGACACGTGTAGGCATCGACAAGAGCAGAATATGAGCTAACACAGCTCTGATCTTAATCATGCCTAACTTAAATCTATATCAAGCCTCAATAGCTCAGGTGCAACAAACCAGAATAAAAAAGGATTAAGATGATAAATCAGGTGACTAAGTTATTAGTACGTGCACTTACCCAGTGTAATAGTTCTTTGGTAGATAGACATCTCTGACCACTCCAAACCTTTCAAACGGGACACGTAGCTCCTCTGGCCTAAAAGTCCACATTATAAACACAATTTTAGAAATGTTAAAATCTAATAGAAATGCAGGCTGCTAAAAGGAATGGTTACCTGCAATTCATAGGAATATTACGAACCAAAAGACTACCATGATTCTGGTCCTTAGGCCTCCCTCGCTCACTACCCCTGTATCCCCTTCTGGGAGGAGGACTTCTTGGTCGACCTCCATGTCCTCTCCGTGGAGGACTGCGGGATGGACTGTATCTACGCATGATTTAACCTTGCAGCAAACTGTATTAAAAAACAAATTAATTACTTCCATTTTGTCAACAAGTTTAATACTTCCTATCCATCATAGCCAAACAAGTCCGTGCATCGATTCTTAACATCCCACATACGGCTTCTTTAACTATCTTGATCAAAATCAACTTTTAAAAACAACCTTAACCATCGTGTACCTTACACTATAAATAAATGATGAAAATATACTAACCCCTAATTTCAAAACTCATAATTACAACTATCTTCACATTTTATTTTATTTTTGGACGGCAATTGTGGCTACATGGCCCCTAGACCAGAAGGCGTAGCGAGCCCACACAGCCAGGTTGGGTCCAGCCCAGGAGGCAATGGCACCCTTCCCTTTACGCACGCGGGAGGAAACCCCTATCGCCCTAGACAAGACTCGAACTTGAGACCTTGTCTAGGAGGGTAAAACCTCCATACCGCTAGACCAGAGGCCCGTTGGTCAACTATCTTCACATTACGCCTAACTAAGCAACCAACACGTATAATGAGGCAATAACACGAGAGTACGCAATGCATACTATAATATACAGAATCACACAAGGAATACATGAAAACATCTGAACCTAATTTTCATTCTAAGTAATGATAAAAACCTAATAATTTCCAGATAGCAAACCCTAAGTATAGTCCAATAACATGAAGCAAGATATATAAAAAGATTAGGAAATAATAATAAGATGAGAAATTTACCAGATGGATGAATGATTATTGTTATTATAACAAGATGATAATCAAAATTTTGTTTGAGAAAACCAAAAATAAATAAACATACAATTGTTCTGTGTTTTTCTTTCTTATTTTGAAAGGAAACTAGGGAACGTTACACAAATAGTCCTTTTGGTTTACTCAAAATTATAAAAACAGTCCTAACTTTGAATAAATTACACTGATAGTCGCTGTTTTTGTAACTAGGAACACCTTTAGTCCCTAAAACTAATGCTTGTTAGAATTCTCCGTTATTTTTTTTATTTTTTTTAAAACGGCTTGTTAGTTGTTAGTGATTCAGGTAGCAGTGACATCCAATTGGGCAGTATGCTAACCCTGAACTCCGCCTTATCCGTTAATGATTGTTAGAATTCTGTATATTTCTTTTTGTATAAACTTGAAAAGTTAATAACCGCTCACTGACTAGTAGTGTTTACTGACCTTTGTGTCCGATATAAATCATCCACATTAACAAATATTGATGCTCCTTAATTAGTCTTAATGTAATGTTTTTGCTGGAACTGGGATTAAAGTGCATGTTACGTACAAGTGTATAACTATACTTCTATAAAAGTCATTTCTCAATTGTGTTCCTCTGGCTTTCTCAGCGTTGCATGTGTCTAACTTTGTCTAACTGTTTGTATTTAAGGAATAAGGATCAATAGATGATCCATGAATCTGAGAGTCCGGAACATAGACGGCCCAAGAAGCTGATTATGGCTCCCTCACCAGTTTTTAGTGGCAACAATATCATAACTAAGTTTTAATTGCTACTTTTGCAACTGATAGCCGATAAGATTGTGTAAATTATACTTCTCTGCCGCCAACCCTGTTTCTGAGTTATCTCAGAACACGAATTTGTGTGGAGTTCTTGTAAGATGTTTGTTTCTAGATGCACATAATTATTTTTTGGAAGGTATTTTCGGGTATTTGACATGTAGTTGAACATCTTACTTAAACTCTGATCTATATGTTGCAGTATCATTCCCTTTGGATATTGTACGTGAGGCGGCAGATGATGCAGTTTGAAGGAGCAGGTCGTAGGGCTCGAGTTTATAAAATGGGTGTGTTTGGTACGCATGGTCACATACTACGAGCTGAAGTTGTGCGTGGCTGGTATAGAGGAATTTCGCCTGAATATTACAACGTAGTACCCGACATTGCATTCATGTGTATGATGTACGAGAAACTTATGCAAGTATCACGCTTGCTAATAGCCATGATATTTACTTAACATGATTGGAAGTATACGAAAAAGAAAACCTTGGTATGCACTCTTATTCACAAATATACAAAGGTTTTTTTCAGTTTACT
The DNA here is from genome assembly GCA_014162995.1 of Artemisia annua. Taxonomy (NCBI): domain Eukaryota; kingdom Viridiplantae; phylum Streptophyta; class Magnoliopsida; order Asterales; family Asteraceae; genus Artemisia; species Artemisia annua. The sequence continues at coordinate 170,453 of LBNU01016358.1, read as the reverse complement.
ACAGTAATTCACAAATTCTCTTGATGTGTGCATTATTTGTTTAATGTAGATATCATATCTTCCTCATTAATAACGTGATAACTAAATTTAAACTGTTTGACATCAAACACCTAATACGAAGAACCAATATAAATTAAGACCTATACAATCATCACTGTACAAGGACTAATTGGTCTCTCATTGAAACACCACCACCTTTAGAACCGATGGACCTCGGATAAGCAACATTCTTATTGCAATTCTGTTTCCGACCTGTTTCTTTTCTACAACTTTCTGACACTTTTTGAAGTTCTTGAAGACGTTCCAACACTTTGACCAACTCATCAGCAGTTGGTCTGTACTTAGGATCTCTAGCAAGACACTTCATTGCAAGTATAGCAGCTCTCGTAGCTACATCAGAAGAGTACTGACCAACAATCCGTTGGTCCATAATGTGAAGAATCATTCTTTTGCTGGTTAAATATGGCTTAGCATAGTCAACCAATACTTGTTCATTTGATGGACGGGTCTTGTCTATGCATCGTCTTCCTGTTAAAATTTCAAGAAGAACTACCCCGAAACTGTAGATGTCGCTTCTCTCAGTTAAGTGACCTTCATAATGCAAAGAAGAATTCACATTAGAATCAAGAAATTATAGTATTAGAATCAAGAAATTATTGAGCTGAAATTAGCTCCCAGTTTTTGGTCCATAACTAGATGTGGGAACATGTGAGGTTGGAATGGGTCATTTTGAAGTGTGGGTCGAAACAAGTTGGGTCACCCACAAACACACTTTTTATCCATTTTTGTAATAGCTTATACATAACTAGTTTATTATCACAAACACAATGTAACCTTAGATTACCTTCAACCCTTGCTTAACCCATTTGACCTCTTCGAGATAAAACATAACTCAAAATCGACCAATTTATTAGCAAACAGTTCAAATCGCTTCCTCTATTGTTACCAGTTCTATGTATGCAACGGGTGCTTATGCCGTTCAAAACAATAATATAACGATTGCTACTCAAATATTCACCTGTTGCCATGTACTCGGGCGCTGCATATCCATATGTGCCCATAACCCTTGTGGATACATGGCTTTTCCCATCTACTGGCCCGTCTTTCGCCAACCCAAAATCAGAAAGTTTTGCATTGTAGTCCTGAATATTTTATAAAACCAGAGCTTGTAAATAACTAAATCTCACGTAGAAATGGAAAGCATAAGATTAGATGTGTTACAGAAAGAATAAAACACATACCGAATCAATCAAGATATTGGAACTCTTGAAATCACGATATATCACTTTCGCTTCAGGACTATGAAGGTATGCAAGCCCCTTGGCAGCACCAAGAGCCACCTTTAAACGCAGGTTCCAAGGAAGAGGTTGAAAGTAAGAACTCCCTATTCCAGTAAAAAATAACAACAAAACAATATAAGTTCATTGACCAAATATAGAGTAGCTATGTTGTATTAATGAGGTCAAACCAAATTACAATTTAAAATAAACTTACTCCTAAATAGATGGTTTTCCAAGCAGCCTTTAGACATGAACTCGTAAACAAGAAGCATTTGGTCATCCTCTAAGCAGTAACCGATTAATTTTACGAGATTTGGGTGATCTAGCTGCCCCAAATAATTAATCTCAGCCTGCAATAATAGTATCACACAAATCTTTTATAACTCAGAAACCAAAATTTATGATCAAAGTGCAAAATTTTAGTCCAACATAGGAATTACAAACTTACCAGCCATTCTTGGTGACCTTGAAGGCCTTCTTGGTTTAATCTTTTAACCGCAATAACTGTACCGGTACCAGGCTTAGCAGCTGCAAGTGATTGTTCATCAATCCAACCCTTAAAAACCAACCCAAAACCGCCTTCGCCCAACACACTATCGGGCCGAAAGTTCCTTGTAGCTGTTCTAAGCACATTAAAACTAAAAGATTTTAAATTCGCTGACCGTAAAATCTCCTCTTGACTTCGCGGACTAGGTGGTACTGTTGCAGATGTAACCTTACCTATTAAACACATAAAAAAATACCACATCAAGATAAACATTAAACACTTAACCAACTTTAACAAAAAACACCTTTTAGTGTGTGTACTTACCATCATGTCTAGAACTTTCTATTTCAAGCTGATAACTGAAACAAGAACCCATTTTGAAACACTAGTTGGAGTGTAACACTTATTTGCATCTAAATGAAGAGACTGATAGGAACTAAGTGAGACAATATTATATGAAACAATTGGTGAATGTGAACATATGTTAAAAATGTCAAAAGTCTACGAGTTATACGGTTGGCTTTCACGAGAGCCTTTCTTAAAAAACAATGCCAATGACAGATGGGTTGACTTAGTCTAGATTAGTTCTTCACTGCAACTTGCATTAAACCTTGAAAAATATACTAATACTTAATACCATCTTCAATTAAAAAGTCTATAATTTTTCAGTAGACAGAGAGTATACTCAACAATATAATGTTGGGAAATGAAGGAATCAAATGAATAGTTCAATTAGCAGATTATTAAACTGATATTAAGTTGTTTAATTTAGACTAGATTAAGTATGAGACAGAGGAGCAGGGTCAACAACTTGCTTTAAAGCCCTTTGAAGATCCATTGAGTCGCTAGCTCACTTGATTCGAGTTCTACGACATCCTTATCTTCTCAATCAACGTCATGACACAATCAACTAAAAAATAAATAAAAGGTAGTTGAATGTTTCGCTTTCTTAAGAATAATTCTTGGCAAAAAATATTATGTGAACTTCTTGCATAACTTTAGATGTGCTTATTGCAGGGGTGTTTGTTTAAGCTTATTTGTAGGCTTATGAGCTTATTTTATTTCAGCTTATATTTCATAAGCTTCATTTTTCTGGCTTATTTTAATACTTATTGGCTTATCTAAGCTTGCCAGTACTCGTAATACTTATTGGCTAATTATATAAGCGCATAAGTTTCAAAATAAGGTGAAAGATGGGGCTTATGAAACATAAGCGGAAATCACATAAGCTCGTAAGCTACAAAATAAGCTTAAACAAATTAACACCCCCTTCCTGTTAAGATATCCATAAGTAGTTTGATTGTTTTTAGCCTAAAATCACTATAAGCAGTCCAAAACACTTTCTACTGTCTAGATCGAGTGTGAGTTTATGAATGCTTCTATTATCATTATATGTAACTGAAAACATATTAGAAAATATTTTAGACATTAATTTGAGGTGCCTAAAGAACAGTAGACTGTGAAGTCAAACATCGTGCACATGCTAAGAAATCTGGCTCGGGCACAAGATAGTCTCGTTCGAAAGGTGGTGAGACAAAAAGTAGAATCTTTTTAATAAAAAATAGTAATTACATAGTTGCACGAATAAGTACAAGAGCTGCCCTGAATAATCAAACTGAGCCCATGAGAACATTTGACAACGAAGGTTATGTTGACCTTTTTGTGCGACTTACTTGTCCACGTACAACGCATCAACTGTCAGATTCAACTAATCATTGCTTTTTACTGGCTTTGCTTATTGATTTACCACTGTATCATGTATGACAATTTGTTGAGGTTCATTTCATGGTAACTTACATAAATCTTTCATAAAGTTTGATGAAAATAATGGAAAATCGTCCCTAGCTTTTGCATAAGTGATTCATAATTGGATGTTCGCGTTCGAAACGAGGTATTAGAGTACATGACAGGATTATATTTCTGTTCAGAAAGTGATTAAATAAAAAAAAATTACATTTAACTTCAACGTATAGAAAAGCAACATGCATGACTTTAAACGTTAAAACATAATATTGTGACGTTTTGTTTTGGCATACAAAATGTCTCTTCACAATTACAAGTGGACAACCTGTACCGTTTGACCCTTGCTTTAACAAACCATTCAATTTATATGAAAATTTCATTTTCTTTTCCTCGCCCAAATGAATTGTATCCTTTTGTTTCAATTTAAATACTTATGTTGAAGACATAAAAATTGAAGCGTAAACTTATTTTTTTCTTAGTTTTTAGCATTGCAGAAAAAGGCTTACAAGTTGGTCAAAAATCAATTTCTACGACATCCTTTTCTTAGTTTTTAGTTTTCAATTTATACAAATTGGTCAAAAATCAGTCAACGAGGGTCAGCGGCGGTCAAACAACCGAAAACCTGCAAATCTCACTGGAAATATCATAAAATTGTAAGAAACTTATTTTAATCACTTATATTCATTGTTTATACCTATTAAAAGTTGTTTTTGTAAGGCAGATCTTGCCAGAACTACTCAATACTCGTCGAAAATACCAAAAACTTGTCGGAAAAGTCAATCCGATTAATTCCGCCTAAACCGATGACAAGTTACAAGAAGGTCAACCGACTTACTACCGACTCGCGATTGTTGCGACCTTGTTTTTTTTCTTTAATCTTTTTATTTTTAATTTGGATATTACTTTGTAGAATGATATATAAGGAAAAATTGTCAAACCTTCAAGTAGGCACACACGTGACACAAGTTGAGATGGTTGACTTAAGTGACTCGTAATTCGTAAAATGAATACTCCAAATGACAAATGAGCATCAAATGTTATTTCAAATGAAAATAAGGCACACACATTACACTAGTTGATATTTCGTCAAACACATAATTAAATAGTAGTCACACACTCGCACGCCACTTGTAAAGCCGTAAAGGACACAAGTTGACAAACTCTTCAAACAATCTGTGAATTATTTCAATCCCAGATTGTTGCTACTAAAAGTATTAATGTTAATAAACTTAAGAGCATCATAAATGATTCGTATGATCCACAGTTAAACATCTTAACTATCAAAGGGATGAGATATAAAATTCCCTAGGGCAAAAAACCATTTCCTATAAAAATTCATTGCACTTTTAATCGTATGTTATTTTTTAACTAACAAGAAATCATATGACACTTTCTGAATTTTTAATTCCATGCTTTTGACTGTTACACCACTCCTTAAAGGAAATCTAATGTTTAAACTTTCGTGAATACACATATAATAGCGCACGGTATCGATGCATTTAACGTGCCAAATGTCCATTTTTTCGTGCCATTGGTGAGCCAAACCATACCACCACTTGTACCATTCGTGAGCCAAAGGAAACCCAAGCCATTTGACTAGCTCATGCCAAATGCTATCCTCTTTGTTTTTTTCTTTTGTTTTTTTTTGTGTATTGTGAGTGAGTGAGTATTTTTAGTAGATTATTTTGTGGGACCCAATAACGTGTTAGTTGTGTGTTATGAGGGAAATGTGTTTGAGTGATTGGTGTGTTATTAGGAGTGGATGATGTGGCGCTGATGTGACATACTATTAACGTGTTATCTCATCACATGATACCCAGTGCTCTAAGGGTGAACAAGAAATCTGTCAAAAGCAACTCCACCGTTTTTTACTAAAGATGTGTTTGAAAAAAGTAGCAGCAGCAGCAAGCATTAACAGTGATCAATTAACTTTTTTTTTAATAAAACGTTTACTAACGTAGCTGTAGTTGTAATCATAACATTTAAACAGCTCATAAAAATCACAATATTTATTGTTTACCGGTCATAAAAATCAATATTTTTCATAAAACATTGAAAAATAAGCATTAAAAAAAAAAAAAAAAGTTAGATCGCTGCTTACCAAACGAGCATTAAAAAGCATAATATTTACCGTAATACCGTTTACCGCTCTTAAATGCTCTAAACAAATTGCGCAAAACACATGCTGAAACTTCACATCATTCATCAACAATACTTTTGGTAACATTTACTCATTATTGTGGCCTAATAACAGCCTAATAGAAAACGGGCCTGTGGCCCAATGCATATATATAATTTTTTATAACCAGAATACAATGATTTGATATCATCCCGAAAACCGGCGCCAATTATTTCATTATTTTCCCGCCACATAACTCAAACTCTCACAAAATTCACACACACTTACTTACCGGATCTATCTAACAACACCAGATCCGACCATGTCCGGTCAATCCGACCCACGCGCTTCAACTTTCTCAGCCGCTGAGGTAATTAATTTATTTAAACCTACATCTATCTGATTTTTTTAATTTTTTATTTCAGTTACTAATGAATTTTATAATATGAATGATTTCAGTTGGAGTTTTTAGCAGAGGATGAACTGATCGAGATTGTGCCTAATCTTAAAATACAACAACTCGGTTTGATTTGCGTAATTTTAATTTTCTCTCCCTTTGTTTTATTTTTCGATATCGCGTATATATCTCGTAATTAATGTTTTTGTGGTTATTGTTTTTCGCCTTGGAATTTACAATAGTGATTTCGTTTTGAGGGTGTTTGGGATTGAGTGCTTAAAACGAGCAGTTCGGTAAATAGTGTTTGGATTTGCTTATTCCATGTTTATCTCACATTAATACACTTAGGACATTCACGCGTTATTCAGGCTTTTTAAGGTTTAATAAAGGGCAAATGACAAAAAAATGCATCGAACTTGACACTTTTTGTGATTGTGTGTAGCCAACTATTTTTTTTCTTATTGTGTGTACTGAACTTTCAAATTTCGATCATTGTGTGTATTTTGTGACTATTCTGGCATGTAAAATGACCATTTTACCCTTCGAAATTTGAAAAAAGTAAGGGTAAAATGGTCACAAAATACACACAATGATCGAAATTTGAAAGTTCAGTACACACAATAAGAAAAAAAATTGTTGGCTACACACAATCACAAAAAGTGTCAAGTTCGATGCATTTTTTTGTCATTTGCCCTTTAATAAAAGGATAAAAATGTTTTGGTAGTTTTATAAGCACTTTTTAGTATGCTTATGTCGACCCTTGAAAGCAGTTTGGATAATCTAAACACTCCCAAACTAGTTGTATATTTAATAAGCTATCCCCAATAACAGACAAGCTGAAACAAAATAGGGTTTAGTGGAACACTTTTTAGTTCATGTACCAAAACGCTACTTTGAAGAAAGTACGTTGCTATTTAATACTACTGTTTAAAGCCTGTTACATTAGGGAATTCAATGTGCTTCTGCCTATAGCTAATCCAGTTTTCTGTTTATATTCTTCTGATGCAATATCACTGCTTTAAACTTACTGCAGATTGAGGCTACTAAGTGTGGAAAAAAAAAAGTGTCGAGTGTCTGCTGTTTAAAGTTTGCTTATGTTATTTGCAAAGCTCGTAGACATACAATATACATGTTTCATCCATTATACTGAAATATTGCACAGCCTGTTTAGATATCTCTACTTATAATGACATGAGTGCCCTCTGCGCAGTACCATGGTTGAATATGATATATTATTTTTAGCAGAGTGAACTGTTTGTATACTTGGTTCATTTTCATGACCCAGCCACTCTTTCGGTTGTGCATATGTGATTAAGTGAAATGTAAACCTATCGCCTTTCCCATAAGCCAAATGTCTTTGAATGCTACTTTGAACAACCTTGGGAACATCAGGATATGGGTAGCATAGGAGGAGTATAGAACGCAATGCTTAAGAAAAAAAACTTTGGTTTAGGTGAATGATCTTTGGAAGTGAATCACCTTAGGTCTTCCTAACATAAACACTGGAAATTTTCTTATGTCTGTAATAAGGACAAATGCTATATATTTATGTCTTTTATTAGTTTTGAGATTGAATTTGAAACTTTTGAAAACACTTGAGAGAAGATAGTCTGAAAAACAACACATAGAGAATTACTATATTGACCACATGTTTATGTATGAATGTATACGTAAAGATATGTATCGTAGTTTCAATGATCTTGTGTAACTTTTTATCTGAAAATAGTGAATTCTTAGCGATAATCATACTATCTTCTGCTGTTGATCTGATCTGTAGTTTTGGTAGTATGTTGATATATTTTAATCAGTTATTGTGGTAATGCAGCCATGCGGGTTTTATCTTTTCCCCATCTTGGTTATTCTGGTAATTAAGCTGTGTCGTCTTATAAAAATTATGCATATTAGTAGAAGCGCCCATTAGTTGAATTTATTGACATGATATATTTTGCTCTGCATCACATGCTTGGGGTATATTATACCATCACTTTATGTAGTAGATCTGTTTCCAAAGTCTGGAGTTGACTTGGTATAATATCCAATTAAAGAAATAGCGGCACATTAGAAAAAAAATGCGTAAAATTATTAATTTTTTAGACAAAAAAGGGGCATTCCGAGAATCGAACTCGGGACCTCTCGCACCCAAAGCGAGAATCATACCACTAGACCAAATGCCCACTTGCTTTATATGTCTCTTTTTATTTCCTATCATTCTGGTTGAATCATGACTTGACACCTTCAGTTGTTAACTTCAAGAAGTGCACAATTGTTTAAAACCGTGGAATTCAGGGAATTCAATTTGCTTCTGCCTACTTTTTTTCCATTTTTCTGTTTATTCTTCTAGTGTGCTATCACTGCTTTCAACTCACTGGAGTTTGAGGCTACTACGTGTGAACAAAAAAGTGTTTAGTGCCTCATGTCTGAATTTGATTTTAAGTATGTTTTTTTGGTGAAAAAAGGTCAAAATTTACCATCTCCAAATACATACAAGAATACTATAGACCATCTAAAGCTCATGACATAACCATAAGTCCTCTCCGTGGAGGACTGCGGGATGGACTGTATCTACGCATGATTTAACCTTGCAGCAAATTGTATTAAAAAACAAATTAATTACTTCCATTTTGTCAACGAGTTTAATACTTCCTATCGGTCATAGCCAAACAAGTCCGTGCATCGATTCTTAACATCCCACATACGGCTTCTTTAACTATCTTCATAAAAATCAACTTTTAAAAACAACCTTAATTATCGTGTACCTTACACTATAAATAAATGATGAAGGCATCTGAACCTAACTAAGCAACCAACACGTATAATGAGGCAATAACACGAGAGTACGCAATGTATACTATAATATACAGAATCACACAAGGAATACATGAAAACATCTGAACCTAATTTTCATTCTAAGTAATGATAAAAACCTAATAATTTCCAGATACCAAACCCTAAGAATATAGTCCAATAACATATATAAAAAGATTAGGAAAAATAATAAGATGAGAAATTTACCAGATGGATGAATGAGTATTATTATTATTATTATAACAAGATGATAATAATCAAATTTCGATATTGTTTGAGAAAAACCAAAAATAAATAAACAAACAAACAATTGTTCTGTGTTTTTCTTCCTTATTTTGAAAGGAAACTAGGGAAAGTTACACAAATAGTCCTTGTGGTTTAACCAAGATTATGAAAACAGTCTCTAACTTTGAATAAATTACACTGATAGTCCCTGTTTTTGTAACTAATGATTGTTAGTTAAATGTTGACATGCTCTTAACATGGGATGGTAAGTTGGTCATTTCGTATAGTTACTATATCCAAACATCCGAGTCATTTTATGTGTTACAAGCCCAAACACCCTACAATTCTCTATATTTCTTTTTCATGACAACACAGTTGACAACCGCTCACTGACCTTTGTGTCCGATATATATAAATCATCCACATTAAACAAATATTGATATGAGCTTTCCACTGATGCTCCTTAATTAGTCTTAATGTAATGTTTTTGCTGGAACTGGGATTAAAGTGTTACGTAGAAATTGTGTTCCTCTGGCTTTCTCAGCGTTGCATGTGTCTAACTTTGTCTAACTGCTTGTATTTAAGGAATAAGGATCAATAGATGATCCATGAATCTGAGAGACCGGAACACAGACGACCCCAAGCAGCTGATTATGGTCCCCATCACCAGTTTGTTAGTGGCAACAATATCATAACTAAATTTTAACTGTTACCATTGCAACTCAAAGCCGATAAGATAGTGTGAATTATACTTCTCTGTCGCCCACCCTGTCTCTGAGTTATTTCAGAACACGAATTTATGTGGAGTTCTTGTAAGATGTTCGTTTCTAGTTGCACATAATTATTTTTTGGAAAGTATTTTTGGGTATTTGACATGTAGTTGAACATCTTACTTAAACCATGATCTATATGTTGCAGTATCATTCCCTTTGGATCTTATGAGGCGGCAGATGCAGTTTGAAGGAGCAGGTCGTAGCGCTTGAGTTTATAAAACGGGTGTGTTTGGTACGCGTGGTCACATACTACGAGATGAAGTTGTAGGTGGTTTGTATAGAGGATTTCGCCTGAATATTACAAGGTGGTACCCAACATTGCATTCATGTTTATGATGTACGAGAAACTTATGCAAGTATCACGCTTGCTAATAGCCATGATATTTAGTTAACATGATTGGAAGTTTACCACAAAGAAAACCTTGGTATGCACTCTTATTCACAAATATACAACCGTTAAGTCTGTAAAACATCATTCCTCGTGTAAAGATTAGCAGGAAAACGTGAAACATCGCTTATTTTTTCAGTTTACTAATTCACAAATTCTCTTGATGTGTGCATTTTAGTTTAATGTAGATATCATAGCATCCTCAGTAATAACGTGATAACTACATTTAAACTGTTTGACATCAAACACCTAATACGAAGAACCAATATAAATTAAGACCTATACAATCATCACTGTACAAGGACTAATTGGTCTCTCATTGAAACACCACCACCTTTAGAACCAATGGACCTCGGATAAGCAACATTCTTATTGCAATTCTGTTTCCGACCTGTTTCTTTTCTACAACTTTCTGACGCTTTTTGAAGTTCTTGAAGACGTTCCAACACTTTGACCAACTCATCAGCAGTTGGTCTGTACTTAGGATCTCTAGCAAGACACTTCATTGCAAGTATAGCAGCTCTCGTAGCTACATCAGAAGAGTACTGACCAACAATCCGTTGGTCCATAATGTGAAGAATCATTCTTTTGCTGGTTAAATATGGCTTAGCATAGTCAACCAATACTTGTTCATTTGATGGACGGGTCTTGTCTATGCACCGTCGTCCTGTTAAGATTTCAAGAAGAACTACCCCGAAACTGTAGATGTCGCTTCTCTCAGTTAAGTGACCTTCATGAAGTAAAGAAGAATTCGCATCAGAACGAGAAATTATAGTATCTGAAATTAGCTCCCAGTTTTTGGTCCATAACTAGATGTGGGAACATGTGAGGTTGGAATGGGTCATTTTGAAGTGTGGGTCGAAACAAGTTGGGTCACCCCACAAACACACTTTTTATCCATTTTTGTAATAGCTTATACATAACTAATTTATCATCACAAACACAATGTAACCTTAGATTACCTTCAACCCTTGGTTAACCCATTTGACCTCTTTGAGATAAAACATAACTCAAAATCGACCAATTTATTAGCAAACAGTTCAAATTGCTTCTTCTATTGTTAACAGTTCTATATATGCAATGAGTGCTTGTGCCATTCAAAACAATAATGTAACGATTGCTTCTCAAAATATTCACCTGTTGCCATGTACTCGGGCGCTGCATATCCATATGTGCCCATAACCCTTGTGGATACATGGCTTTTCCCATCTATTGGCCCGTCTTTCGCCAGCCCAAAATCAGAAAGTTTTGCATTGTAGTCCTGAAATTTTACAAAACCAGAGCTTGTAAATAACTAAATCTCACTTAGAAATGGAAAGCATAAGATTAGATGTGTTACAGAAAGAATAAAACGCATACCGAATCAATCAAGATATTGGAACTCTTGAAATCACGATATATCACTTTCGCTTCAGGACTATGAAGGTATGCAAGCCCCTTGGCCGCACCAAGAGCCACCTTTAAACGCAGGTTCCAAGGAAGAGGTTGAAAGTAAGAACTCCCTATTCCAGTAAAAAATAACAACAAAACAATATAAGTTCATTGACCAAATATAGAGTAGCTATGTTGTATTAATGAGGTCAAACCAAATTACAATTTAAAATAAACTTACTCCTAAATAGATGGTTTTCCAAGCAGCCTTTAGACATGAACTCGTAAACAAGAAGCATTTGGTCATCCTCTAAGCAGTAGCCGATTAATTTTACGAGATTTGGGTGATCTAGCTGCCCCAAATAATTAATCTCAGCCTGCAATATAATAGTATCACATAAATCTTTTATAGCTCAAAAACAAAAATTTATGATCAAAGTGCAAAAATTTAGTCCAACACAGGAATTATGAACTTACCAGCCATTCTTGGTGACCTTGAAGACCTTCTTGGTTTAGCTTTTTAACGGCAATAACAGTACCGGTACCAGGCTTAGCAGCTGCAAGTGATTGTTCATCAATCCAACCCTTAAAAACCAACCCAAAACCGCCTTCACCCAACACACTATCGGGCCGAAAGTTTCTTGTAGCTGTTCTAAGTACATTGAAACTAAAAGATTTCAAATTCGCTGACCGTAAAATCTCCTCTTGACTTCGCGGACTAGGTGGTACTGTTGCAGATGTTACCTTACCTATTAAAACATTAAATACAACATCAAAATTAACATATACACTTAACCAACTCAAACAAAAAACACCTTTTTATGTGTGTACTTACCACCATGTCTAGAACTTTCTATTTCAAGCTGAAAACTGAAACAAGAACCCATTATGAAACACTAGTTGGAGTGTAACACTTATTATTTGCATCTAAATGAAGAGACTGATAGGAACTAAGTGAGACAATATTATATGAAACAATTGGTGAATGTGAACATATGTTAAAAATGTCAAAAGTCTACGAGTTATACGGTTGGCTTTCACGAGAGCCTTTCTTAAAAAACAATGCCAATGACAGATGGGTTGACTTAGTCTAGATTAGTTCTTCACTGCAACTTGCATTAAACCTTGAAAAATATACTAATACTTAATACCATCTTCAATTAAAAAGTCTATAATTTTTCAGTAGACAGAGAGTATACTCAACAATATAATGTTGGGAAATGAAGGAATCAAATGAATAGTTCAATTAGCAGATTATTAAACTGATATTAAGTTGTTTAATTTAGACTAGATTAAGTATGAGACAGAGGAGCAGGGTCAACAACTTGCTTTAAAGCCCTTTGAAGATCCATTGAGTCGCTAGCTCACTTGATTCGAGTTCTACGACATCCTTATCTTCTCAATCAACATCATGACACAATCAACTAAAAAATAAATAAAAGGTGGTTGAATGTTTCGCTTTCGTAAGAATAATTCTTGGCAAAAAATATTATGTGAACTTCTTGCATAACTTTAGATGTACTTATTGCAGGGGTGTTTGTTTAAGCTTATTTGTGGGCTTATGAGCTTATTTCATTTAAGCTTATATTTCATAAGCTTCATTTTTCTGGCTTATTTTAATACTTATTGGCTTATCTAAGCTTGCCATTACTATATAATAGATTATGAGACGTGCTCGGGCCTACTAGCATAATCTGTTATCTAATAGTCATATCATTGTATGCTTATATAAGCGCATAAGTTTCAAAATAAGGTGAAAGAATGGGCTTATGAAACATAAGCGGAAATCACATAAGGCCCGTAAGCTACAAAATAAGCTTAAACAAATTAACACCTCCTTCCTGTTATGATATCGATAAGTAGTTTGAAATGTTTTGAGCCTAACATCATTATAAGCGCGCAGTCCAAAACACTTACTACTGTCTAGATCGAGTTTGAGTTTATGAATGTTTCTATTATATCATTATATGTAACTGAAAACATATTAGAAAATATTTTAGACATTAATGTGAGGTGCCTAAATAACAGAAGACTGTGAAGTCAAACATCGTGCACATGCTAAAAAATCTGGCTCGGGCACAAGATAGTCTCGTTCGAAAGGTGGTGAGACAAAAAGTAGAATCTTTTTAATAAAAAATAATTACATAGTTGCACGAATAAGTACAAGAGGCCCTGAATAATCAAACTGAGCCCATGAGAACATTTGACAACGCGCGAAGGTTATGTTGACCTTTTTGTGCGACTTACTTGTCCACGTACAACGCATCAACTGTCAGATTCAACTAATCATTGCTTTTTACTGCCTTTTTACTGCTTTTTACTGCCTTTGCTTATTGATTTACCACTGTATCATGTATGACAATTTGTTGAGGTTCATTTCATGGTAACTTACATAAATCTTTCATAAAGTTTGATGAAAATAATGGAAAATCGTCCCTAGCTAGCTTTTGCATAAGTGATTCATAATCGGATGTTTGCGTTCAAAAACGAGCTATTAGAGTACATGACAGGATTATATTTCTGTTCAGAAAGTGATTAAATAAAAAAAAAATTACATTTAACTTCAACGTATAAGAAAAGCAACATGCATGACTTTAAAGTTAACTTATGACATAATATTGTGACGTTTTGTTTTGGCATACAAAATGTCTCTTCACAATTACAAGTGGACAACCTGTACCGTTTGACCCTTGCTTTAACAAACCATTCAGTTTATATGAAAATTTCATTTTCTTTTCCTCGCTCACGTGAATTATGAGTTATTAACCAACTAATTGCTTTCAAAAAAACACAATTACCATTTTATGGCATGTTCAAAAATATTATCTATTGTATATTTGTATGACATTACTTACCTAAATAAAAAATAAATAAATAAATAATAAAAAAAATAAATAAGAGAGAGAGAGAGAGAAAAACTTATAATCTTCAATTTTTATATTTTCATGAAGTTTCTTTATTCAATTAGGTAAGTAATGTCATACGATATGGTTTTTTTTTTTTTTTTTTTACTAAACATGCTTTATAAAAGCCATTGTTTAGTAAAAAACAATTATAGTACCTTTTTGTTTCAGTTTAAATACTTATGTTGAAGATATAAAAATTGAAGCATTGTAATAAACTTATTTATTTTTCTTTACTTTTTTTAAAGTATCGCAAAAAAAAGACTTACAAGGCCCATTAATTGCCGTCTGGACGCTAATCGGCCACCAGCCTTTTCAATTTATACAAATTGGTCAAAAACCGGTCAACAGTAGTCAAACTAACCAAAAACTTGCAAATCTCACTAGAAATACCATAAAATTGTAAGAAACTTGTTCTAATCACTTATATTCATTGTTTATACCTATTACAAGTTGTTTTTTTTAAAGCAATCTTACCATAAATGCTTAAAACTCGTCGGAAATACTCAAAACTTGTCGGAAAAGTCAATTCGATTAATCCAGCCTAGACCGATTAAGTTACAAGAAGGTCGACCGATTGACTACCGACTCGCGATTTTTGCGACCTTGGTTTTTTTCTTTAATCTCTTTATTATTTAAATTTGGATATTACTTTGTAGAATGATATTTACGGAAAAATTGTCAAACCTTCAAGTAGGCACACACGTGACACAAGTTGAGATGGTTGACTTAAGTGACTCGTAATTCGTAAAATGAATACTCCAAATGACAAATGAGCATCCAATGTTATTTTCAAATGAAAATAAGGCACACACATTACACTAGTTGATATTTCGTCAAACACATAATGAAATAGTAGTCACACACTCACACGCCACTTGTAAAGCCTTAAAGGACAAGTTGACAAACTCTTCAAACAATCTAATCCCAGATTGTTGCTACTAAAAGTAATGTTAATAAACTTAATAGCATCATAAATGATTCGTATGATCCACAGTTAAACATGTTAAATTCTTAACTATATGAGATTTAAAATTCCCTAGGGCAAAAAAACCATTTCCTGTAAAAATTCATTGCACTTTTAATCGTATGTTATTTTTTAACTAACAACAAACCATATGACACTTTCTGAATTTTTAATTCCATGCTTTTGACTGTTACACCACTCCTTAACGGAAATATAATGTTTTAAACTTTTGTGAAGACCCATATAAGGGTGAACAAGGAAACTGTCAAAAACAACTCCACGGTTTTTTACTAAAGACGTTTTTGAAAAAAGTAGCAGCAACAGCAAGCATTAAAGACGTGTTTAAATAAAACGTTTAGTAACATAGTTGTATAGTTGTAATTGTATTCATAACAGTTAAACAACTCATAAAAATCACAATATTTATCATTTACCGCTCATAAAAATCACAATATTTTTCATAAAACATTGAAAAATAAGCATTAAAAAAAATAATAAATAAATAAAAAAATAAAAAATAAAGTTCATTACTGCTTACCAAACGAGCATTAAAATCACAATATTTACCGTTTACCACTCTTAAATGCTCTTAACAAAGTGCGCCAAACACACGCTAACGCTATGTTTGGCGCGAAGCTTTTTGGGGAGATAAGTGGTGAGCAATGAGCTTTTTGATTTTCACCGTTCGTTTGACAAAAGAGCGGTGTATTTTGCTTTTTTTTTAAGAATGCTCATTTTTCCAATGCTTCTTTAGGAAGCTGTGACTGTGAGCGATGAGATGTTGCTGGTGCTCACAGCTCACTACTACTTTTACCAAACACACGCTAAAACTTCACATCAACAATAATACTTTTCGTAAAACGATATTGTGGCCTAATAACAGCCCAATAAAAACGGGCCTGTGGCCTAATAATGCATCCCCATTTTTTTATAACCAGAATACAATCATTTGGTATCATCCCCAAAACCGGCGCCAATTATTTCATTATTTTCCCGCCACAGAACTCAAACTCTCACAAAATTCACACACACTTACTTACCGGATCTATCTAACAACACCAGATCCGACCATGTCCGGTCAATCCGACCCACGCGCTTCAACTTTCTCAGCCGCTGAGGTAGCTAATTTATTTAAACCTACATTTTATTTTTATTATTTTTTCCAGTTACTAATGAATTATAATATGAATGATTTCAGTTGGAGTTTTTAGCGGAAGATGAACTGATTGAGATTGTGCCTAATCTTAAAATACAACAACTCGGTTTGATTTGCGTAATTTAATTTTCTCTCCCTTTATTTTATTTTTCGATATCGCGTATATATCTTGGAATTTGCAATAGTGATTTGTTTTTGAGGGTGTTTGGGATTGAGTTTTATTTATTTTTTATTTTTCTGCTTATAAGTTATAAGGAGAAGTAGATAACTAACTAGCTTAAAACGAGCAGTTCGGTAAATAGTTTTTGGATTTGCTTATTCCGTGTGTATATTACGTTAATACACTTAGGACATTGACGCGTTATTCAGGCTTTTTTAGGTTTAATATAAGGATAAAAATGTTTTGCTAGTTTTATAAGCACTTTTTAGTATGCTTATGTCGACCCTTGAAAGCAGTTTGGATAATCTAAACACTCCCAAACTAGTCGTATGTTTAATAAGCTATCCCCAATAACAGACAAGCTGAAAGAAAATAGGGTTCAGTGGAACACTTTTTAGTTCATGTACCAAAACGCTACTTTGAAGAAAGTACGTTGCTATTTAATACTACTGTTTAAAGTCTGTTACATCAGGGAATTCAAAAGTGTCGAGTGTCTGCTGTTTAAAGTTTGCTTATGTTATTTGCAAAGCTCGTAGACATACAATATACATGTTTCATCCATTATACTGAAATATTGCACAGCCTGTTTAGATATCTCTACTTATAATGACATGAGTGCCCTCTGCGCAGTACCATGGTTGAATATGATATATTATTTTTAGCAGAGTAAACTGTTTGTATACTTGGTTCATTTTCATGACCCAGCCACTCTTTCGGTTGTGCATATGTGATTAAGTGAAATGTAAACCTATCGCCTTTCCCATAAGCCAAATGTCTTTGAATGCTACTTTGAACAACCTTGGGAACATCAGGATATGGGTAGCATAGGAGGAGTATAGAACACAATGCTTAAGAAAAAAAACGTTGGTTTAGATGAATGATCTTTGGAAGTGAATCACCTTAGGTCTTCCTAACATAAACACTGGAAATTTGCTTATGTCTGTAATAAGGACAAATGCTATATATTTATGTCTTTTATTAGTTTTGAGATTGAATTTGAAACGTTTGAAAACACTTAAGAGAAGATAGTCTGAAAAGCAACACATATAGAGAATTACTATATTGACCACATGTTTATGTATGAATGTATACGTAAAGATATGTATTGTAGTTTCAATGATCGTATCTAACTTTTTATCTGAAAATAGCGCATTCTTAGCGATAATCATACTATCTTCTGCTGTTGATCTGGTCTGTAGTTTTGGTAGTATGTTGATCTACTTTAATCAGTTATTGTGGTAATGCAGCCATGCGGGTTTAATCTTTTCCCCATCTTGGTTATTCTGGTAATTAAGCTGTGTCGTCTTATAAAAATTATGCATATTAGTAGAAGGGCCCATTAGTTGAATTTATTGACATGATATTTTTTCCTCTGCATCACATGCTTGGGGTATATTATACCATCACTTGAGGTAGTAGATCTGTTTCCAAAGTCTGGAGTTGACTTGGTATAATATCCAATTAAAGAAATAGTGGCACATTAAAAAAAATACATAAAATTATTAATTTTTTAGACAAAAAAGGGGCATTCCGAGAATCGAACTCGGGACCTCTCGCACCCAAAGCGAGAATCATACCACTAGACCAAATGCCCACTTGCTTTATATCTCTCTTTTTATTTCCTATCATTCTGGTTGAATCATGACTTGACAGCTTCAGTTGTTAACTTCAAGAAGTGCACAATTGTTTAAAACAGTGGAATTCAATTTGCTTCTGCCTACTTTTTCCCATTTTTCTGTTTATTCTTCTAGTGTGCTATCACTGCTTTCAACTCACTGGAGTTTGAGGCTACTACGTGTGAACAAAAAAAGTGTTTAGTGCCTCATGTCTGAATTTGATCAAGTATGTTTTTTTGGTGAAAGAAGGTGAAACTATATTTATCATCTCCAAATACATACAAGAATACTACAGACCATCTAAAGCTCATGACATAACCATAGCTGCTATTAGATGACTGCAAAAGAAACTATACTTTCATGAATACAATCTAAACTCCAAAGAACATACTACCAGTATAGGAACAAGCTTACTTATTTCACCATTTATTCACCAGGATTACATTTCCCTCAAGTGCGTACTATCCATAGCCATTATGCAGATAACACCCCGTAACACAAGCAATTCCAAACACCCTGTCACTAACGTTTGTTCTTTATTAATAAACTAATGGATGATTATTGATGTATTGAACTATTGTTAAGATTGATTTTTTATGTTGTGATATTTGTTAAATATAATTGGCAGGGTGAATTTGGTCCGTTTCATCCAGCAATGCCCACTCAAGTTCCGATATGGTTAGCTGTTGCATTGAAGAAGAGAGGCAAATGCCAGATTCGTCCTCCGGATTGGATGTCTGTTGGTAACTTTTTAGTCTACTATTTTCTGATAGTTATATCTTGCTTTTCATAATGTATTAAGATTGCGGGTTTATCAAGTAATCATGTATCATACATCTGCTGCTTCAAACTGTAAGTTTAGATGCTGGAAAGATGAATATATAAGAAATAACTAGAGTTTGGACCATCAATGTAACTTGACTGTTCACAAAAGTAATTGTATCAAAATATTGTGGAACAAGTAGTATATGCACGTTCACCTCATTTGATGATAGCTATTTATGCTATATAACAATCCTGGCCATTTATGCATAAAAACCACTGGTTAAGTGATCAAGTGGTTGAAGGTTGCACCGCTGTGTCCAGCCCAGGATGTGTTTTCTTAATGCTTTGCCGTCCTCTAATAACAATCTTTTTATATTAAGTTGATGGTTTTGGTAATGTTAATGAGATTAGGAGTTTTTCTTTTTTATCATTAAGTTTTTTTGTGACTTTGAAGTTTGAACAATGGCAAAGGAAATGGAAAGTATGTTTTGACTAAAATTGCTTATGTCATGTGTTTTTTTCATCCCTGCTAGAAAAGTTGACTCAGGTATTGGAGACAGAGCGTGACTCTGCGACTTCTTTTGAAGCACTGCCATTTCATTTTGTTGAGATTTCGAGACTTCTTTTTGACCAGTGAGTGGCCTGACATGTTTATCAACTTATCTTTTAGCTAAGTTAAACTAGCTGTCTGATATTTTGTTTTTGATGCAGTGCTAGTGAGGATATTAATGACGTATATATGGTAAGTCTAGAGACCCTCAGCCTTTGTGGAAGCCCTTTATATATATTATTATTATATATATAGAAAAAGTTGAAAAATCATGTTTCTAATACAGGTCCGATCTCTAATCGAAGATATCAAAGATGTAAGGTTTCACAAAATTGGCACTGGGTTGGAAAAGCTTTCATCTCGGACATATGCAATGAAGGTAGCTCTTCTCGTCCTTGATCTGTTGGTCATATTATATGTTCATAATGAAAACCAGTGCTGTAAAAAGCGGTCTAGTCGGCCGCTTAGCCTCTAGGAGGCCGTCAACGGTGGTCAACGCCGTTTTATTACTTTAAAGTAGGGGTTTTTTTTTTTTTTTTTTTTTTTTTTTTTTTTTTTTTTTTTTTTTTTTTTTTTTTTTTTTTTTTTTTTTTTTTTTTTCCCCTCGATCTTGTTTCATAAAAGAGTGAAAGAATAAATTTGTGATCTACTGTTGTAGATGAGAAGAAGAGATTAAATTTATCAATATATATTTAAATTTATCACTATACATACAATTTTGAATTTTTTATATAGAAAAGTCCAATCGGTCTAGGCCCTGCCTGAGACAATTACTAGCTAGGCGGTGGTCAACCGCCCGACTAGTGCCTAGCGCTTTTTGCAACCATGATGAAAACTGATAAGGAATACAATCCCTGGATTGAAATGCTCATATAACATAACCTTTTCGTCAACTGTCAATGAACTGTAAATGTCACACATAAGTGTGAATTTGACAGCCCAATGACCCATTTATCCTCTGTTCATAGAGGAACGGCATTCTTATCTCAAGAAAATCCTTACAGAGCATTGATGTAACAACCACTGCGTATTATAGCCTATATTTAATACTAGTAACAAAATCAGAGAATGACTGGTTTTTAACCAACTTTTTGGAGGCACAAATGATGTAAGACATGACTTGTGTTTTATGAAACATAGTTTTCTAATCAATGCCAATATTGCTTCTACAACGCAGCTGATAACTGATCACTGAGACACTGACTATATACAGG
The DNA here is from genome assembly GCA_014162995.1 of Artemisia annua. NCBI lineage: Eukaryota > Viridiplantae > Streptophyta > Magnoliopsida > Asterales > Asteraceae > Artemisia > Artemisia annua. The sequence goes on along the minus strand of LBNU01016358.1, from coordinate 149,534 downwards.
TCTCTAGTAGTTTTATTGACCTCTGTGTCAGAAATAGATCATTCAGACAAAACAAACACTAATGTGAGCTTTCCTGTGCTGTTTATTAAGTCTTCATGAAACTTTTCTGTTGGAATTGCGATCTAAAAGTGTTATTTAGAAGTGTGTAACCAATAAAGACGTTTCTCATTACTGCTTTGCTCTGTTCCTTTCGCCTTCTAAGCGTTGCTTGTGTCTAACTTTGTCTAACTTACTGTATTTGCAGCTAAATTTATCTGCAATGGAAGTAAATGTAATACGGCCATTTGTTACGGGAGGGTTAGAAACATTTTACAAACTTGGGAACCCAGATATGATCCAAGAATCTGAGAGACCGGAACATAGACGACCCCAAGCAGCTGATCGTGGGCCAAGGGTAAGCTTCTATGTTAACCTTACGAGTACAAGTCGTTAATTCTGCTTATATGATCATTATCTTCATATCACATATTATCCTCTATGTATGCAATTTCTTATACATTCTAACTATTCCAATTTTTCTCTTTTCTTCCAGCGTGAATTGAGACGATAACAAACCTCAGCATAAAATCATCTGTATCAATCAGAGACGATTGTCAAACTAGAGCAATGAAGGTACAGCTAGCCATCAAGTTGATTTCTACATAACGCATACAAGCCATTAATAGCTGTCAAGAGTTGACTCAACTTTTCTAGATTCATTTAAAGAGACGATTGCCTGATCTGGATCTTGTCTACATTCCATAACCATCTTTCATGTATTTCTTCTTACAATCTCCCCTTTATATTATTTTAGTGGATTTATTTCATCTGATTTGTTGCTTAGGTACCAAATGTGCAAATACTTTAGATTTTAGTGTGCGTTGCCGTGTTAGAAGCATGTGTAAGCTGTGTTTGTTTTGTGGAAAACGATGTTCATGCAAGGAGGTTCATAATCATTTAGCTTACTGCCACCTGGTACAAGTATAGTCATAGTCTCTAAGAGGTGGGTGCAGTTGGTGTTATAGGGCCTATTCATGTGAATATTCATTGTGCTGATATCTTGAGCTAACTGCATTTTCCTGCTGTCTAGATTCTGTCAGCAACAGGGCGATAGGAAGTGATACAAATTAGCTCATCGGAATCACTTCTTCTTAGTTTCTGAAGAAAAAAAAAAAAAAAAAAAAAAAAAAAAAAAAACAAAAAAAAAAACAAACAAAAACAAAAACACTAACTGCTGATTTTCTTAAATCACCAAGTTCATTTTATACAGATTCTCATTCAGCATGTTCTTTGTTCGTACATAATGTGCATTAAGTCAACAAGTTTTTACGTAACACATCAACACTGTAACAAGTGTGTACTCACATACCAAATTTAACTAGTTTAATATGCTAACTTGTTGAACATTATGTAAGAACAAAGCACATACTAAATGACGTACAAATAACAGATTTTGTTAGTGTGTTACATATGAAAGGTTAGGAGTCTGCATATGTGACTTGTTCCACATCGTGGTCCCTATATCATTAATTTATAGAGGTTTTAAGGTATATGATTCCTTCAATATGGAATCGTGTGCTGCGGCGATACTCAAGATTTTAAAGCAAAAGACTTTGTTATAGGCTATTTAGAGAACATAATCACATATGGTGCCATAAAATTGTTGAATTAACATAGATTAACAAGATTTAGTCGCGAGTATGATGCTACATGCATGAGCCATTGACCTTATTTAAAGTGAGAATTTTTTAAATGAACATATAATACACACTTATTACCAAATGGACTTTCGAAAGGAGAGTTAGAAAAATCGACCGGCGAGCAATTGGGAGGGAAAGCAAAAGCATTTGCTCTCTGCGTGTTTTGTCTTCTAGCGAGGCGGCGATCAATTGGAAGGAAGAGTTAGCGAGGATACGTGGCTGAAATGAATTGGAGAACAAATAATTTGCTCGCCCAAAGTGTCAATTTTGGTAAACTCTTTTGAAAGTGTTAATTTTTGTAATTGAGTGTGAGAAGTGTTTGTTGTGGTAATTGATTTATAATCTTATATATATACTATAAAACAACTGGACGAGTACCGTGCATAGCCACGAGATTTCATAGCGGCAGATAGTTTTAGTGATAAAAAAACGTTTATGTGTTATAAACGAAAAATAATAAAAGTTTGAGAATTTGGGGATTAAACATAATGTTTTGAATCCCGGTTCGACCCGGCCAGTACGACCGGTTGAACCGTTCCGGTCAATAAAACGGGTCAAATTAAACATGGTCAACCCGTCGGGTTTGGTCGAAAAAACGGGTCAAATTATACCGGGTCTACCCGTCGAGTTTGAAGCGACCCTAGTCAGTGGTCAACCCAGTTTTCGATGTGTATTAATAGTGTGTTAATAGTTTTCAAATTTGCATATGTTTTCCGAAAATAGTGTAATAACTTTCTAAAATATTTTAAGTTTTCACTTTCAATTTTATAGTTTTTCAATTATATGTAAAATATAGATATAGATTATCTAACCAGGCACCCACCGCCTTTGATATATACGGAAACAAGTGATTAAAACTAATACTCAAGGGTCATTTAGGAAACCATAATAATATCTTTTTTAAGCTTTAGCTCCTTATATATATTAGACCCTCGATCGACCCCTAATATATACTATTGGCAGCCATACGATATTCATACTCGATCATGGAATCCAATGATCAAACTCATGAAACTCAATCCTACATGTGTTTTCCACTATCCCAGATTGAAAAAACCCATCTTGAAGCAGGAAACAATATCATCATGCCAGCCTCTGCCCTCAGCAGCAGCAGCGAAAAACTGGTTTGTCGGATGACTTTCCGTATTGCGAAATCCACCNCAATATCATTAATTTATAGAGGTTTTAAGGTATATGATTCCTTCAATATGGAATCGTGTGCTGCGGCGATACTCAAGATTTTAAAGCAAAAGACTTTGTTATAGGCTATTTAGAGAACATAATCACATATGGTGGCATAAAATTGTTGAATTAACATAGGTTAACAAGATTTAGTCGCGAGTATGATGCTACATGTGAGCCATTGACCTTATTTAAAGTGAGAATTTTTTAAATGAACATATAATACACACTTGTTACCAAATGGACTTTCGAAAGGAGAGTTAGAAAAATCGACCGGCGAGCAATTGGGAGGGAAAGCAAAAGCATTTGCTCTCTCTGTGTTTTGTCTTCTAGCGAGGCGGCGATCAATTGGAAGGGAGAGCAAAGCATTTGCTCTCCGTGTATTTTGTCTTTTAGCGAGGATACATGGCTGAAATGAATTGGAGAACAAATAGTTTGCTCGCCCAAAGTGTCAATTTTGGTAAACTCCTTTGAAAGTGTTAATTTTTGTAATTGAGTGTGAGAAGTTTTTGTTGTGGTAATTGATTTATAATCTTATCTATATACTATAAAACAACTGGACGAGTACCGTGCATAGCAACGAGATTTCATAGCGGCAGATAGTTTTAATGATAAAAAAACGTTTATGTGTTATAAACGAAAAATAATAAAAGTTTGAGAATTTGGGGATTAAACATAATGTTTTGAATCCCGGTTCGACCCGGCCAGTACGGCCGGTTGAACCGTTCCGGTCAATAAAACTTGTCAAATTAAACTGGGTCAACCCGTCGGGTTTGGTCAAAAAATGGGTCAAATTATACCGGGTCTACCCGTCGAGTTTGAAGCGACTCTAGTTAGTGGTCAACCCAGTTTTCGATGTGTATTAATAGTGTGTTAATAGTTTTCAAATTTGCATATGTTTTCCGAAAATAGTGTAATAACTTTCTAAAATATTTTAAGTTTTCACTTTCAATTTTATAGTTTTTCCATTATATGTAAAATATAGATATAGATTATCTAACCAGGCACCCACCGCCTTTGATATATACGGAAACAAGTGATTAAAACTAATACTCAAGGGTCATTTAGGAAACCATAATAATATCTTTTTTAAGCTTTAGCTCCTTATATATATTAGACCCTCGATCGACCCCTAATATATACTATTGGCAGCCATACGATATTCATACTCGATCATGGAATTTCCACTATCCCAGATCGAAAAAACCCATCTTGAAGCAGGAAACAATATCATCATGCCAGCCTCTGCCCTCAGCAGCAGCAGCGAAAAACTGGTTTGTCGGATGACTTTCCGTATTGCGAAATCCAAATATAGAAGTCATTGCCTTTCTTTAAGGCAAGCACAAGTAATTACACCTAGTTCATATAAATATATTATAATTGTTAGTTGTGTGTAGAATTTAGGGCTTATCAATCGTATCGCCGTTTTTTATAAGAGGGATAATTACTCCAGAGACGGGAGATCCATATATATCGGCTAAGTTGATTTATTTGCAAGCATCAACTGATCAAGTTTGACAACACTTTGCATATTTAAGCTTCGGCTGCACAACCCATCTCGTTTTCATGTTGCTAAGAGTAGCTGCAAACGCATTGACTTCTATAATTAATGGAAATCATATATAGTATAGTAGACATTAAGGATTTTTAATAATTTGAGAGGCAAAATAATCACAAAGTACCTCAAAAAGTCCAAAAAATTGAAAGTTCAGTACCCATATAACTAAAAAAATAAAAAAGAATTGTTCGATACTCACAAAAGTATTTTTTGACAAGTATAGTTCTTTTTAAAGGTATTATCCCAAAAATTTAATAGGATAATTTGACTTCCAACTACATGATGTTTATAATTGCTTTTATTGTCTGGTGCTTTATTTCGTGTGTTCCATGCATATGCAGATGGTGAACGTCAACCTACCTGATGATGTTATTCGAAATATAGTAGCAAGACTTCCGATAAAGCTTTTAGTACGGTCCAGATGCGTATCAGCACTTTGGAACCGTCTTATTTCAGATCCTTATTTCATGAAGGCAATATTACGTCGAAAGATACTTCTTGTTGCCCCAGATTTTCATGCCATAGATGACAATGGACGATGCGGTGACGATGTGGTCAAGCTTCCTTATCCTTTTGAAAGCAAGACGAAACGTGGTTTTGATAGATATATTAAGGTTATTGGAACATTCAATGGGATTGTCGTTTTGGTGGTTAATCACCATAAATATGGTGATAAGATCCCTAAAGAATTCACTAGTCATATAATCCTATACAATCCGCTTACCGGTGAATCTGAGATACTTCCCGATCCATATTCCCCTTTCTATGAGTACAATCATATATATGGATTTGGCTATGGTGCAACCAAAGATGACTTGAAGATTGTTAGGTTTAGAGGTTTAACTAAACCCAATCACAATTGGAACACTTGTGATGTCTTCAATCTTAAAGAGAGGTCATGGAGCACGTCAACAATCCTCATTGAAGATGCTAATTTTTGGGGTGATGTGGGTACGTTTCTAAATGGATCTTTGTATTGGTGTGCACTTAACAAGATAGTAGCTCTTAATGTTAACGAGATGGTAATTTGTAATATACATCTACCTTTTACACACATTGCACAAACACATTTGGGTACGTTACATGGATGCCTTTGGATGATCACCCATGCAGAAAGCCGTTTTAAGTTCAATATGTGGGTAATGAAGAAGGAAGAAGGCGTTAAGAATTCATGGTCTGAGTCACGTTTGTTGACATTGGATTTAGATGAAGATGAATACAAAGATAGATTCCAAGTTATAAATCTTATGGACGATGGAAGAATTCTAATGAAGAGTGCTAGATACGAACTGATTATCTACGACACATCAAAGCATTCATATAAAATTCTAAACACTTCTCCGAGTCGTATATATTATCATAAAGTAATGGCCATTGAGTACGAGGAGAGTCTGACTTCGCCTTCAGTTATATATAATTGTGGTTATTAATATCTTCCAGATGTCTGATGTCAAATAAAAATTAGTTGATGATGAGTCTAGCTAGTTTTTTATTTTCTGCATTTGGATTTGTTTAGGATTCCATGTATTTTTATGAATCATGATGTTACACGTCAAAATTGGTTTTAAGCAACTTATTACGAGAATGTTATTGTAATAGTTTAGCTATAATATTTTATAATATTTAAGTGTTAGAAGACTTTTTATGATTGGTTAGTCAAAATGTTTAAGTGAAAAATCAAACTAAATAGTCAAACTTAAAGTATATATAGTCATTTTATTGTTGTTGTTGTTGTTATCTGTCTGTCTGCTAGGGCCTTCTATGTAAATCTTCAGTTTGCTCATATCTTAAGCTAAATGCATTTTTCTGCTGTCTAGATTCAGTTTGCGATAAGTCGATAAGGGGTGATATAAATTATCTTCTCGAAATCACTTCTTAGTTTCTGAAGTATGAAAAGATACCAACTGCTGATTAACACTATAACTGCATTTTATCCAGTTTGTATGTGTAATAGTATGACATATTTAAGAAAAGTGTTTGGGCTATGAAATAGCTATGTAAAATTACTAATGTACTGACTAAATATGTGAACTGTTTTTGTTGGTGTCGAAATTCGGTAAAATATGAATATGTTTGATAAAATAAAAACAAGTTTTACATAAGACTCATTTGACAACTAATAACATCATTCGTAATTTTCAACGTTTATAATCCTTATTAGAAATGTATCAAAGAATTGTAAGGGATAGTTGCGGAACACTATCCCGATTTTTTGGGTAAAGGGCATTCCATCTGGTAAAATAACACAATCCCGATTAAATGACAATGAAACTCTCTTTTTAAGTGAATCAAAGTTTGCTAGCTTAGCTTATGATTCAAGGAGAAGAGGATTCTATGACTATGCTACATTTGTACTAGTATTATTTTGGCGTTGTTTAAGTCTATAACTATTTTAACTTTTATACCAACTTCTCGTACTTGTTTGACTTTCTTGTAGTTGCTTTTAGCTTATATTACAAAGAAAATTCCCGTCCATATTTGATGCTTGTTTAAAAGAGATAGTATTCATAAGTCAGGGAGACTTTGTCACATCTGAGTGCCTCTGATGTTGTTTGTAGCTCAGGTATTTTATTTACTGATATCGCATCAATGAGGTAAAGTGTTTCTTGAGTTGATTTTTTACGTCTATGAATCTTGTTGTTGATTGAGCTTTATACAATACTCACTGACATATCATCAAGGAGTAATGTTACTCACTGATTGTCATCAGAGAGTGACTTAGGGGCTGTTTGATAAATCATAGTTATTTAGTACTGAACAATTTAGTGGCCTGGATGATTCATAGGCTCTGTACAAACTTGGTTCTGAATGAAAATGAAGCGTTTGATAACTATTCTAAATGAATAGTGTGTATAACGTAAAATTATCATTTTGACATTGGATATTGCATGATTCCGACATAATCTCGTAACTGTGTTGATATAATTTGTGAGAAAGAAAAAAATAATTAAGACTAAACAAATGAATATACAAATTATATATCTACGTAAACATGTAGTCGTTATAAGTTATAACTAAAAGTTATTATAGACTTTTGTAGTGTGTTTTTATAGCATAAATTAATACTGATAGTCACGAGAAGATACAAAAGTGAAGAACCAAAACTTCTATAAAACAAATAATAAAGAAAGAAAAATAGTTTTGGGGAAGCGTGGCTCTACTGAATGACTTAGGAGACTATTTACCCAGAATGAGTCAGAAGTAAATAGAATCGCTCAGAGTCTCACTTTGTTGCTATCAAACAAAAACACCTCTGACCGAATTGGAACTTCCATCTTAATCACTCAATTCAAAGGCTATCAAACACCCCCTTACTATTAGATATTACCAGGGAGTAACATACTCGCTAATTCAAATACTTGTCAAAGACAATTGGGTCAAATTTTGGCCCAACGATTTTTTGTTTTACTAAACTTTATCAACTTCTAAACGTGTTTCAACATACAAATTTTGGTGATGTTGGATTTTGGGTATGACACGTCTTAAAAATGTGCATATTGAGACGCTAACGGAGTTGATAACAATTATTGAGACAAAAAAGTAGTTCATGTACTTTTTAAGAAAGTCTGATCATGAACTTAGTTGGTGCATTGATGAATACATTGTTAATTTATAGCATAAACCTTGAAAAATAAGTTCTAATTAAGGTCTAACGTGTCATGAGTCTTGCTCTTGCTTAATAGCATGTGATTCTTTGATTTGAACAACGTAGCAATGGTATCGCGTGCTGCCGAGATACTCAAGATATCAAAGTAAAATGACTGTTATAATCACGAGTATGATGCTACATGCATGAGCCATTGAACTGAACATACTTTCAATGTTTAATTTAAAGAGAAAACCCATATTTGACATCGAGTCATAGTTACAAATGTGAAAATAAACAAAAAATTATGATACTTTTTAATTAATCTCCAAGTGCCATTTATATATATGGAAACAAAAGTGATGATCACAACCGATACTTTAGGATCAAGGAAACCATAGTAATATCGTTTTAAAGAATTAACTCCTCATATATACTAAATATTAGACCCTCGAACCCTATTATCAATTGTTCAGTAGCCGTACGATATTCAATTATTCATACTCGATCATGGAATACGATGATCAAAGTACTGATAATGACACCCAATCCTACATGTGTTTTCCACTATCGCAAATCGAAAAAAGCCATCTGGAAGCAGGAAACAATATCATCATGCCAGCCTCTGCCCTCAGCAGCAGCAGCCAAAAACTTGTTTGTCGAATGACCTTCCGTATTGCAAAATCCAACGACACGAGTACTCTCCACTACCACTGCGGCGTTGCCGAGTTCACTGCTGATGACGGGTTTGCTTTCTTGCCCACTTGGATGATGAAAAAACTGAATATCAGAGAAGGTGACCTAGTGAACGTAAAAAACACGAGTCTCCCTGAAGGAAATTACATTAAGGTACAACCACATACCACTGAATTCATTACTAATCTTTCGGATCCTATATCTGTTCTAAAAAAAGCTTTAAGGGATCATGTCGCTTGTCTAATATCTGGGGACAGTGTTGTGGTCAATCATAAAGAAAACGAGTATTTGATTCATATTGTGGAAACCAAGCCATCGGGTGCAATATCTTTATTTGAAAACGATAACTATGAGGTGGAGTTTGCAAAACCGTTGGATTATTACAAACAACCTAAACCTAGGCGGTTTCCACACCAGGGGAGTGGAGAAATCTTGGAAGAAGATGATACAATCTACCAACCAGTGAAGAAGAAGTTGAGGCTAACACTATCAAGTGTAGCAAACAAACAACAAACTAAGGTTAAGCCATTCACTGGACAGTCCAAGCTACCTGATAATATCATTCGAAAGATACTTCTTGTTGCCCCAAAGTTTCATGCCATAGTGGATAGTGAACCATGTGGTGGCGATGTGGTCAAGCTTGATTATCCTTTTGAATGCCAGAAGAAGGGCGTTAGATATATTAGGGTTATTGGAACATTCAGTGGGATAGTCGTTTTGGTGGTTAATAACCGTAAAAATGTTGAGGGTATGCCTAAAAAACTCACCAGTCGTATTATCCTATACAACCCGCTTACCCATGAATCTGAGATACTTCCTGATCCATATTCCCCGTTCTATGAAGACAACATACATAAATATGGATTTGGCTATGGTGCAACCAAAGATGACTTGAAGATTGTTCGGTTTAGAGGCTTAACTGAACCTGATAACAATTGGAACATTTGTGATGTCTTCAATCTTAAGGAGAGGTCATGGAGCACGTCAGAAATCCTCATTAAAGATGCTAATTTTTGGGGTGATGATGTGGGTACGTTTCTAAATGGATCCTTGTATTGGTTTGCACTTAACAAGATAGTGGCTCTCAATGTTAACGAGATGGTAATTTCTGAGATACATCTACCTTTTAAAGGTATTAAGGCAGGGACTCATTTGGGTACGTTACATGGATGCCTTTGGATGATCACCAAAACAGACAGACCTTTTAGATTCAATATGTGGGTAATGAAGACGGAACAAGGTGTTAAGATTTCATGGTCAGAGTCACGTTCGTTGATATTGCATTTAGAATATAAATATTGCGGATTCCTAATTTTAAATCTTATGGATGATGGAAGAATTCTAATGATGGGTGGTAACAACGAACTGATTATCTGCGACACATCAAAGGATACATATAAAGTTCTAAGTGGCGGTCTAAGTAATGCAGATTCCATTAACTTAAATGCCATTGAGTACGAGGAGAGTCTGCTTTCGCCTTCAATCATATAAATATTGTGGTGTTTGATATCTTCTGGATGTCAGATAAAATTAGTTGCTAAGTCTTGTCTTTTTATTCTTTGCATTTGTATTTCATGAACTTTTATGAATTATTATCCGAAAAACTCATTTATAATCTTTTACATTCTGGATATAAAATCAATGATGGGTATATGCCCACATGCATTTCCGTTTCATACTTTCACCCTTATATATGTTCAACTCTTTTATCCTTTGGGCTCCCTTATCCTTTCTATTCCTCTGTAGTTATTATTAGTTGATGTTAAGATACTTGATATCCATCTAAACATCCTCACTCTTGTTCATTACATGCCTTTAATTTAACAGTCGTGAACAATATGTATATGCAAGCGAATAAAGTAGCTGTGGCCCCATATTTTATTTGAACTTAAGGAAGAAGATATTTTGAAAAAATATTTCAAAAGGGATTCCTACATTGATGGATGCAATACAACAAATTGATCAACTTTAATCTTATAAAGGCATACAAACGGAACATGATCTGGAGTTGACAATACATATAAGAACCGGGTCTAAGATCTGTAACAAGCATGTCCCAAACCATGACATGCACACTGGGCTGCAGGTCGTCATTTATCTGCAATATCAATTGTAAGTTTATATGGTGTAAGATAAGTAATGCATATATAAAAAAAAACTATATATATCTTATGACACAGGCTATACTGATTCTGAGAGTTATATCAATGTTTTGAATTATTTAGGATTTTGCTTAAAAAGATTTTTTGATGCATTTAATGGTTTGGATTATTGGAGCATTTGGTTTAGCATGTTCACATAATCTAAAAAAGGTCATAATATATATCCTTATGATAACCTCCTTAGTCGAACCCCTCTGTCAAAGATGCAAGTCTTTTGTCACAGAATTGACACTGGGCACCTTTATCAAGTAGTCACTTTAGTAATGGGTCAAGTTTTGATCAAAATAGTTTCTTTGAACTGTCCATGACCCACTAAAGCATACATGAAACCCACTTATCCCCTGTTCGAAGAGTAGTGGCATTCTTATCTTAAGAAGTCTTGAAGAACACTGAAACGATGACATCTGCTTGTTATATATGGTTTGTTATTAAGATGAACTTAAAGAGTATGACTGATTATAAAAAAAGTTATACCAAATCTCGAGGGCAGAAGTGATGTTTTGGTTTTAGATGGAAGCTAATGTTTTAATTGATCACGTAGACTAAACTAATAAACGAAAATGTTGGATTAGAAATATTGTATCTGCTGTCTTAGAATTGAAGCATGTTCAAGCTGTGATTGTTTGTAAAAACCGATCGTCATGCAGGCCAGGAGTTTCTCTAATTAGCATTTAGCTCAATAACAATGATAGTGTAAATGTGTCAGATTCCTTTTACGAAACATGGTACGCCTACAGTCATTTAACCGTAGTCTCAAAGAGGGCCATTCCATGTGAAATCTTCAATGTGCTGGTATGTTGAGTTCTTAACTGCATTATTCTTCCGCTATATGACGATATAAGAAGTGATAACTTAGCGCCCAGAAATCACATCTGATCTTAGTTTCTGAGATATGACAAAACACCAACATATATACCGCGCATTTTCTTTCCTCAACTAGTTCATATAAACTAAAACAGATTGACATATTCAAGGCGGCTTAATGTGAGCACAGCCATCATGACACAACATAGGATAGCATTGGATTTAGTTGATAATAAACATGACATTTGGTGCTTTCATGCCCTCTTTATGTAATGAAAAATATAAACAATGTGTAATGGGGTCCAAACTGATGAGTATCATCTTTGTAGCTGTTTTTATATTCTTCAATAATATGTGCCAATCTGGCATGTTTATCTTTGCTAGTTGATACTACAATATCAATCATAATGTTGTTCTTAGTTTATATAAGGTTGGATATGATATTCTGTCATAGGACCCACAAAATAAACCAGGAAACATGCACATGTTTTTTTTATTGTTTCCTGTTGTTCTTTCTATACTTACATTGTGTGATGACTCTTTTATCTTTTATGGTTTCAAGTTATAACACTGCAAACTCAACCAGCAGCCCATGCATGTGCGCAAGCGTTTAAATCATAGTTTAGGACATGGTTGTTACTGATTTTAGATTTGAGTCTGGCATTTGCTATCTACTTTGTGACGATAATGTTTATTAGATGGAACTATGGAAGATTCAATAATTCGACATTTTGTGTGATCTACAAATTAATTGGGTGATATATATTGTTCGTGATTCAAGTGTCATTAACTCATTATATAGTTTATCAAGTTCAGCTCTAACACGAGTTAGAAGGTTCGGANCGATGACATCTGCTTGTTATATATGGTTTGTTATTAAGATGAACTTAAAGAGTATGACTGATTATAAAAAAAGTTATACCAAATCTCGAGGGCAGAAGTGATGTTTTAGTTTTAGATGGAAGCTAATGTTCTAATTGACCACGTAGACTAAACTAATAAACGAAAATGTTGGATTAGAAATATTGTATCTGCTGTCTTAGAATTGAAGCATGTTCAAGCTGTGATTGTTTGTAAAAACCGATCTTCATGCAGGCCAGGAGTTTCTCTAATTAGCATTTAGCTCAATAACAATGATAGTGTAAATGTGTCAGATTCCTTTTACGAAACATGGTACGCCTACAGTCATTTAACCGTAGTCTCAAAGAGGGCCATTCCATGTGAAATCTTCAATGTGCTGGTATGTTGAGTTCTTAACTGCATTATTCTTCCGCTATATGACGATATAAGAAGTGATAACTTAGGGCCCAGAAATCACATCTGATCTTAGTTTCTGAGATATGACAAAACACCAACATATATACCGCGCATTTTCTTTCCTCAACTAGTTCATATAAATTAAAACAGATTGACATATTCAAGGCGGCTTAACGTGCAAAAATTTGCAGCACAGCCATCATGACACAACATATGATAGCATTGGATTTAGTTGATAATAAACATGACATTTGGTGCTCTCATGCCCTCTTTATGATATGAAAAATATAAACAATGTGTAATGGGGTCCAAACTGATGAGTATCATCTTTGTAGCTGTTTTTATATTCTTCAATAATATGTGCCAATCTGGCATGTTTATCTTTGCTAGTTGATACTACAATATCAATCATAATGCTGTTCTTAGATTAACATTGGACACTTATTGGACTCGTCTTATAACCATACAAGTATTAAGCTAAAACGTAAATAAAAGTGATAATACTAGCAACCTATTACATTTATTGAAATGACCGAGACTTGACTGAATAGTTGAAAACTATGATCCTAACAGTAGTAGAATACACTTTTAATGTATAAGTAACTGTTACGTGTGGACATTTAAAGATGTTGGAAAGTTAAAAGCACACTATTTTCTTTCACTAAATATGAAACACTTACAATGTTATCAAATTCAGTGGGAGTATTGTGTACTTATTACTAAGTAAGGAATTATTGTAATGATCTTTAATTAAGTGGGAGTTACAAGCTTTGATATCTTGGTAGCTAAAGATAATTACTTTCCAAAAGTAGACACCCATACTTTTAAGGTTAGTCTTCTACGTTTCCTTACTAGACATTGTTTTTCTACATCTACTTGTTATGCTAAATATCTGTGACACAATCATATTGATCACATAAACAAACGCATGACGTGTTGTTTATCAGCTATATGAGGTTGTTCCATGCACAAGTGGGAGAAATGTTATATTTAATTGTGTGCAAGAAACAACTCATAAAGATATGATTTAAAGAGTTCTCTTGACTGCAAGGTAAGAGACTAATGTTATAATAGGGCTTATACACATCTAATTCAAGAAACACTTGAAGTTGTAATTTACGTCATGTGAGAGCTTGGCTAGATTACAATGGAAAGGTAAATTCATACTTTCATTACTAGCAGATCAACTGATGTAATGAAATTATGTTAATTTGCAGTTTCTAAATTAGATACCTATTAGAACATGTGTCAATATGATATCAAGACTACTTTAATTTGTATATTTATGAATTCTTGGAATGACATAAATTAATAAAGTAATCTAATGCTATTTCAATCTAAATATTTATGTGTTCTTGGAATGACATAAATAAATGAAGAAATAACGTTGTTTTACATTATTGTGAAGTAATAAATTAACTTGAAAATACTATTGAAACCAAGAGATGGTGTTCATAATTAATTTAGTTAAACATGTTTATGTTTCATTGTAAAGATATAAACATTAAGTCTTTTAATTATTACAAGACTTATAATAAAGTAAGACGTTATCTTGTTATGTTTTTAATTAAGACATATACATGAAGTCATTAAATTGTTAAATGACTTATAACGTATAGTGGGATTATAACAGTTTATGTTTTCTTGTAGAGACATGGACATGAAGTGACTTTATCAAAAGTACTTGTGTTATAAAGCATGTAATTAGCTTGAAAATACTATTATACCATTAAATAACTTAGTTGGTAAATAGACAAGTCAAAAGGAATATGGTTATCTTAAATATTGTTAGATTGTCTTACAATATTAATCCTAATGAAATACCAAATGTTTATGGTATGTTCAGTTAGGAAAATCAAACTCTTGTTATATTGTTTGATTAAAGATAACTATAACTTCTTTTCTTCCAAAAGTTATCAAGGTTAGAAAACTGAGTATGGATTGAATATACTCAATAAGACTCCAACCTAGAAGATTAATTAGACACCATCATATGATGGAATGCGATGAATCACATTAAGTTTTTTAAAATGAAGTTATGAATTTGTTAAACTACTTATGAGTAGGTTATTAACAAATAAAAGTCATGATCTGTCTTGTGTTTTGTAATGTCCCAAAAGAGAACATTGTATTGTTGCTCTATTTGCTAAGTATTTATAGAAAGTCTTTAAATTACTAAAAGCAAGTGGGAGTTTTAATCTTTAAAGGATAAAATTACAAGATACATAATCTTCTAAAATAAACTAGTGAATATCATGATGAGGCTGGATATGAAAATGTTACACCTCAAGATGATGGAATTCTCATTCATAGATCCGCAAGGATATCTCAGATATTTGATTAATATGTTGAGAATTATTTATGATACATTACCAAATATGGAATTGGGTAAAGTACACTTGCTATGAATGATTAAGATGCTTTCCATAAAGATAATCAATTTTGAAACTTGGTTTATCTTAATAGTTAGACTAGAAAATGAAGATGAGTTTCTTCAAAGATAAGATAACCCTAGAGGTTTAAATCTTTGTGTAGAAATCATATGGACAATATTGTACACATATTTAATGCATGTCTTATGACAAGAGTATTAATCACATTTAAGTAATTAATTGTGATTGAATATTCTATCCTAAACACATTAAATATATAAAGATTATGATTGTCATATTTTCATTAATATGAAATTGACAATTGAATATCAAAACTCTTTCTTGAGTGATTACTTGAGCGAGGACGATAAGTAATCAAAAGGAATTTATGAATTCAAATAAATCTTTGAAAGTGTACAAAGTGCAATAATCTATGAAATTGGATAAGTGCATGCATCTAGAAGATTACTCTTATGTTTAAATTATTAAATCCATGTTTTGATTTATAATTGAAATAAGAAAATTTCTAAGTATTCCTAAAAGCTAGTGGGAATATTATGTTTAATTTCCTAAATCATATATGTTGTAAAACATTTAAGAAGTAACATTCCATATAAGTAAAATGTTAAGTCTTAGTTTGGAATGAAACTTTACTTAAAAGATTTAGTAAATAAGTCATACAACCTTAAAATAAAAGTTTATTATTTAATAAACATGTGTGGTAAATGAATCTAATAGAACATGATATATCTTTTAGATAATCTAAATGGATATGTAGAACATGAATAAAATCTAAGTATGACTCAAGGATTTTTCATGAACATCATGTTAGTGTTGTATCATGCTTAAATACAAGATGATTTGACAATATTGATATTTAATTGAAAGTTATTAGATAACTTGTGTAATAAATATTCTAAAGGAATGTGTTTGGATATAGAATCACATCCTCAGCCTGGAATAGCTTCCAGATTCTATAGATGAACAATTTTTCAAATTGTTGTGAAAATTGTCATTGCTGACAAACTTGAATGTTTGGAAGGCATCAAACATTACACAATAGATATTAATGTTTACGGGAATTATAAAGAGCATATTGTTGTTTGCATACAATGATGCTAATGAAATTGAGATGACACTCAATACTAGTCATGGTAAGGATTTCATCCTTACCCATATGTACTAGTTGTGCTTACTAAGAGCATAGTTGCATTATACATTAAAGAATAAGAATACTTAAACTTTAAAATGTTTTAGAAGTTTGATTATCATAAATTGGTGGTTAAGGATGACACACATTTTATGAAATATTATGTGGCATTATCAAAATAGTTGAGTATGCACATACAAGCACTTTAGTTGAATTCTTAAATAAGTATTCTCAAAATTCTGATAGATCAAAGTTGGATGATTTATGTTTTGTCAACGAGTATGAATGTCATTACTTGAGATATAATTCATCAACTAGAGTTATCATGCATTGATCTATTTAGTATTTGGATAAGGGATGTTAAACAATTATTATAATGAATTAAAATACTTGGTATGTTTGATTTCATTTATAATATATTGTACCCTATATTTGCATGTTTAATACGTGAATAAATGTTATTCTAAATTGTCCGTTGTCGGTTAATAATATGGGAATATTACTAAATTAAGACAAATCTGAAGGTTGGTATAATATACTTAAAGTATATTGATGCGTAGACATGCCAATTCAGATGATATTCAAAGATACCGAATATAGGACTTATCCCAACTACATGATGTTACTTTATAGATCTTGTCATTAAGTAAATCCTAAGAAGTTATCCTCAGACTTGAGATACAAGATAACTGTCATGAATGCAGTGCATTTTTGTGGAACAACTTAACGCTATACGTAACTGGTAGCCATAAGGGTTGTTTTCGGAAGTGTTACAAAGTTTATGGGTTTTGCTTGTAGTCAATACAAAATTTGTTCATTCAAATTAATGGAGTTTAATACTGCTGGGCCCCTCGTAGGGTTGTCAAGATGATTGCATGGCCATGCCCAAGATCTTCCCTGAATAAGTTCAGATGATTTGGTAATCTTGATCAATCACAAACAACGAGAAACATAATGGTTAATTAAGGAATGACTTTGATCCGTATCCTTATTAACGTGGTATTAGAAACAAAAGGATAATGATAAGGAGAAATCATTAAAAGGTTTTCCAGGAGCCTTACTCGAGTTGTACTAAGAGGCATCGGCGTGTTGCAAGACGCTAACTGAATGTGATCACTCTATTATGACATGTCTAAGTGGGAGCTGTTAGTTTATAGACATGAAATAATAGTCGTGTGTTAGGATCGAACTTGATATCACGGGATTGCACACTTTACGTATGAAAGTTAAAGATTAATAATAAATATAAATGTTATATTAATTATTAATAAAACATAAACACTTAACGACCGTTAGTATTTAAAGGATAATGACTAACGACCATTAGACGAATAAAAGGAAAGAATTATAGATGAGTTTTTGGTAAGTCAAGAAGGATCTAGAATCCCTTTAGGGATACCAAATCCAATCGACAAGGGGGGAGGGCACCTCCTCAATTGCTTGAGCTCCGAGTTAACTCACCTATATAAACACATCAAGGGTTATTGTTTTCTCATAACTTGTACACATAACCTAAAGTGCTTTCTCCCCTCTTTTTCCTTGCAAAACCAATCGACACACCCTTATCCCTAAGGGTGGATCGATTTTTTTGAAGCTATAAAAGTGTTTGTGTTTTACTTGCATAACTTTAACTTGTTTTAGTACGTGTGTACAAGAACGTGAATCAAACACACTATTGTTTGATTCTTGGATTGAATAACAGAAAGGTAAAGGGTTATTCTTATAATCCACATAAACCCTAATTAGGGTTCTTGATCTTGATTGAAGAATAAGAGGTATGTTTTCAATTTATTATTTGGTTAATTAATTATGCATTATATGATCCTGATTGCTTCCGCTATGTTTACTTGATGCTTTTATTTATATATGTATGACATGAGTATAAAATTCCAACAGAACATGTATCCGGTGAAGAACAAAGAGCGGATCCATTGACGAAGGCCTTGGCGCGTATAAGGTTCAACGAGATGAGGTCGTTACTTGGTGTGCGAGAGTTACCCTCTTCGACTCAGAAATTTAGGGGGTGATTGTTGGAGAATTCCTGAGATCTGATTGTGGCAGATTGGGCGTGGATCAGGTTTCTGTAATCACAGTTGGAGTGCTAGTCCAACTCATCCAAAGTTTATCCTAACGTGAAGTAGTCCTTGTTGATTTAGGTTAGGTTTAATACAACCCTAATTATAGTCTAACATGTATTGGTTAGTCTATATATACTGTGAAGGGTAGGGAATTACATTGTGTCAGTTGACCTTTTAGAGTAAGATTTCTTCAATAAAAGTTTGCATGTTCCTTGGCAGCTTTGTTCTTATTGTTTCCTATGTCGTGTTCCTGTTTTTGTGTTTCTGTGCTGCGATCTCTGATAACCACACTAAATCTATCAACGGAACCAAGAGATAGATGAAGAAGTTTTGCCAGACAGATTGTTATTTGTTTTAAGATCCACAAACTTATTAAATTTGACTGATAATTAGGTAGGCTCGCTGATGATGAATTGTTGGATAGAGTGTTTTGACAATTATTGAGCGTTCAACAATGTCTAGAGGTTGAAGGTGTTCATCAGTACCATATGCAATTGACCAAAGTTAAAACTATACTAAACTGTTGTAGGATGAACTTTTTATGCCTATTACATACGACGTGTGCAGGCGCCACTTAGGCCATATCAGTATCCTACAGACCAATTGACTCGTGTCTTGCCCATTTGGACCCATTTAAATTCATGTTTGTACTTATCGTACAATAATAGTTTTAAAGAAGCCATCCCATACCAAAAATATCTCAAACGATAAAAACTCACTTCCATGATTCACCACAAATGTTACCTTTAAGGTCAAGATTCCACGTGAAAACCTACATTTTCTATATTACTTCCAACTCCATGTTCTAAAAGATACCTTGTAACTAATGATGCATGAAAGGCAGCACCATATGGCAAGACATCTTCGTTCACCCTATAATAAGGAGAATGCCCTGCCGCAAGTTTTTCACCACTCTTGTTTTGCATCCCGAGGAAGAAAAAGTAACCAGGAATTGCTTCTGCAAAAAATGCAAAATCTTCTGCACCCATTAACGGTGTAGCCTCTAAGATACTCTTAGCACCCAACATGTCACTGGAAACCCTTTGAAAGTGTCCATGTAAATCCTTGTCGTTGACCATGGGAGGAAACATAGGGTTTTCAATTTCATTGAAATCAACACTTGCATTACATCTATGAATGCCAGCCTGCGATATGATAACCTGAAAATCTCATCACAGCATTATGGAATCAGTAAACACAAAGAAATATGGTAAACTTGTTTCCCTTTTGAGATCTTATATCAAATTTCCGTAAGCTAAGTACAAGCATCAAGTTGCCATAATTCAATTACCATTTGTTCGTAAATGAAAATTATCTAGAATGATTTGTATCAGTTTTCTAGCTGCATATTGACCTGTTTGACCATAAAATTGAGAGTGTTCCTTTTCTTGGAACACAATGACTAGATGAAAACGCAAATTTTTGAAAACAAACCTCTTCGATCCGACGTTTAAGTTTGATGAAACCTTCTTTTGAAAAAGCCCTAAATGTTCCACCAATTGTGACATCATCAGGAATTACATTGAAGGCGCCACCTCCTTGAAATTTTGCAACCGTGACAACCTGTAAATACAGCTCCTTGTTTAATGTCTAAAGAAAACGAAGGGTGACTCCGTAACACCAACTTAAACTGTAGCATTATGTTTTAAAGTGAGACTGTTGTATGATTGTATGCAAATATATGCTGTCAAATTTGGTTACAATACCAAACAGAAAAATATGAACGCTAAAATGGTGACTAAATTTATTAAAGACTTGGATTGTATATTTACCTGTGACTCTAGAGGATCAGCTTCTCGAGATACAAGATTTTGCAGACTGATTATAATATTAGACGCTGCAACGATAGGGTCAACTGCATGATGGGGAATGGCAGCGTGACCACCCTTTCCACTGATTACCGCATCAAAGAAACCGCTAGCGGCAAGAAGTGGGCCAGGCCTCCCAGCAACTGTGCCTATAGGAAACTTGACTGATACATGTAGCCCAAAGATGGCATTTACCTTCTTGAGTATGCCTTCATCCAACATTCTCTTTGCTCCACCACCTCCTTCTTCGGCAGGTTGGAAAACCAGAATTACGGTTCCCTGATATAATCAATCAAAGTATACCAGTTGATTCTAAGTTTGACTTTCAAGCTGCTACCAGCTGTAGCATCATATACAGACAATTGGACTGGTCTAATGATCTGAATGGCTGGTACTTCTATACAAAACTCAGATCGTATTTACTAAAATAGAAATGAAAACGGACCCGTATATCATGACGATGATCTTGAAGCATCTTTGCAGCTCCGAGGAGCATCGAAACATGAGCATCATGTCCACAAGCATGCATTTTACCTGGAACCTTACTTTTGTGCTCCCACTCCACTCCTTCCTGTCTTAACCAAACCTCTGTTAACTTTCAGCATTTGAATTTAAATTCACAAAAACAGTCATAGATAAATCCGAGATTCGCAATAAAGGAATGCAACAACTTAATTTACACCATAGTAACATTTGTTTCTTTAACTTTACTTCTTTACAATACAAGATACTTCAGAACTTTACACGATAGACATTGTAGATCATGTCTTTGATTCATTAACTTGTTGAAAAACATTCTTACTTAACATATTCTATTAGAAAGTTCAACTTATAGTAGTGTTTACATAAGAAGAATCTTCAAAAGTATATTCAGA
Organism: Artemisia annua; assembly: GCA_014162995.1. NCBI lineage: Eukaryota > Viridiplantae > Streptophyta > Magnoliopsida > Asterales > Asteraceae > Artemisia > Artemisia annua. The sequence continues at coordinate 128,327 of LBNU01016358.1, read as the reverse complement.
GTTAAAAGTCAAATCTTCATATTAGTACTGTCATATATCAAGAATCTATCTATAAACACATATAAATGTCAAAATGGTCAAAACTCAAAAGGGTCAAAACTCAAACCTGCATAGCTAAAGCATCCATATCAGCTCTAATAGCAACAAATGGAGGTCCACCACTCCCAACATAACCAACAACACCAGTAACAGCAACTGGATATCTATACTCAATCCCCAACTTATCAAGTTCATTTCTAATAAGTTTGCTAGTTTCATATTCTTGATAACCAAGCTCTGGATTCTCATGCAATGTTCTTCTGATACTCACCATATAGTCAACTAGTTCTGGTTTTTTGGCTAGTTTAAGGAAGTTTAATGGGATTTCTGATAAGTTTTCTTTGGTTATGAAAGATTCTGATAAACTAGAAGTTGATTGAATCATGTAAAGGGTGATTATAAGATATACATGCTTGATTAAACCCATGATTCTTTCAAGGTTTGTTTTGTTTCTTAGTCAACTATAGGTGTTGAAGAGAAGTGATGCCTTTATTTTATGTTTGTTCAAGGTTTGTTTTGTTTATTAGCAAGCACTTTGGAGCAAAGTACTCATATCTGTTTTAAAATTTCAGTTGTATGCTTCAATAATGTTTTATCAACTATGTGCCTTTATTTCTTAAATTTTGTTGTAGTGACTTCATTATTGTTGTACTGTGACAACTTACGGCGTGTTTGGTTTATTATTCGGAATCATAGTAGGTATGGTTTTGGTAAGAGGTGGAATGGAATTAAGTACTCTATATCAATTTTAGTGTTTATGTTTGGTAGAAGGGTACGTTTGTTACGCTATCCGGAATCACTTTTGATTAGAAAGATGTATTGGATTGGGGGGATATGCATATTGTTTTTTGGTATAAAATTTTGAAGTATCGGTTTCGTATTTAGTAGGGTTTATCCTAGTGCTCCAGCTTCATTATTTTTGTGGTAGAAATAATAAGATATGCGGGTAGCACGAAAATAGTTAACAAAAGACACCTCTTCTTATTAGTTGGCATCTACGATTGTTTGAATCATACTTTAACAATAAATCTTCAACCAAACACTTGAAATGACTATGAATATCATTATTTCATTCTTATATCCTCCAAACAAACGCATCCGTATGCTTGATACTAAAACTATACTATATGCTTGATGCTAAAAAAAAGCTTAGATATCTAAAACGACACATGAAAAACTACTTGATTTAGCATTATCTAATAAGTAATAAATATGAGTAAATAAATATATGTTAAAGATAATGCTATATCCTTTTAATAATAGTGAGAAAGTACTTGTGATATAGTTGTAAAAAAAAAATGTGATATGGATGTTAGCAGATGCTATATTATTTTAATAATAGTGAGAGAAGTATTTGTGATATAGATGCCACAATAAAAATGTGATATGGATGTTAGATATGTGAATGTTGTAGGGTTATATACTTATATTTATTTGTTTCTTGCTAAATAGGAGTACTCCATTATGGATATTTTATATGTGTTCATAGTTGAGTCCAATAAACTCATGAAACACATTTGTGTAATGGGGCTAACTTATAAACCCACTATACTTTGTCTAGTAGAGATCCTCAAATTTTTTAAGTTTCGCCTCTCAATGGGGATCAAACAACACAAAAATTGATATCCACTTTGGAATAGTCTTCAGATAGTGTACGTTCTGAAGCTTGTGTCGACTAACATATTTATTCACATCACACTCGTATAAGATACTTTATTGATCTTGAGATTCTTCATTAACAATCAAACAAACATATCATCTCTTTTTGAAATACCAACCAAGAGGAGGTTTCATGGCTTGTTTACGCACTTCCTGATTATGCAATTTGGTTTCGATAATAATAACAACAATAATAATAATAATGATAATAATAATAATAAAACTCGTAAGCGCTTATTCATTCAACATAAGTACGTGATCAATTCATCACCTCGTTTGGCCATGTCTACATTCATTGAATGTAAGGATCGTCGAATTTTTCAACTTACCTATTAGCATCACACAACACGACCATTTTTGTTTTATTAACAACGAAACAAAGCAATTTGATTATCTCTGAACTTTTAAACTATAAGGCTGGGTGTAGAGGGTGGTCGACCAGTCGGTTGGACGCCATTAACGATGCGTCAGCACCCATTAAACATACCACAATGGGACGCGTCGCATGAGGAAGAAAGGAGGGAATTTGTCGCTTATGTGACTGATTTGTGTGAGGTTGTTTTGTATGTAAAGTGTGTTTATTTAATTGTTTTTGCAGGGTATATTTTTTATGGTGTCTTTGCTCTACTTATTGCACTAAGTTACTCAAAGTTGTTTTGGAAAAAAGATAATGTTACAATAAGGATGTTGGTCTTTTGTTGATTATCATTACATATGGTCAAATTACAAAAATAAATGAACCAAAGAAACCAAGCCAATCAACCTAGAAAGAAAAATTAGAAATAATTCAGCAAATAGCATATGCTCATCTCTAGTATATATCTTTAAATTTAAGAGATGATGTATTTTTTGGTTAGAAATGATAACAATACGAGTTGGATCACCCGCGCGTTGCCGCGGAATGTTTTGCCAAAGAAGGTTCAGCAAGTGTTGGGAAAAATAGCAATGGTAGAAACTAATTGTTTATTCTAAAATTCTTTAATCAGTCATTGTTTATTCAATTGGATCATAGTTGGAAATATTCTTGATCATTATGCTCCAAAGGAACAACTGTTTGCGTAATTTATCGGCAATAGCTTTTAAAGTCATTCCATCCTGCTCTCTCTTTCTCCTTCCCTGTAGCCAATAAACATTACAACCAAATTCTTAGAATGATAAAAACCAAACAGATTGTTTACCAGTGAATGTAAGTAGCCATTTATAAATAAAGTTAGACATACCCATAAATGAAAACATAATAACGTTACACATCAGCTCACATTCGCTAGGGTGACAGCAATTGCTTTAAGAAAACCTGGAGAATGGCTATACAGAACATGCTTTGTATACTTTTTAATAACCAATAATTATAAGATGGTTGTTGCCTCCCTCCCACAACTAACATATGGTATCGAAGGGACTCTATTTTTGTGTAATGTTACCTCAATAACAACAATAGACAACATCATATGTCCCATATAGTCCTAGTGCCACTACCAGAACCATCCTAAATACACAACCAGTCTAAGATTATATATAAATAAAATAGGTAATGTTTTGATAACCTTTCAGGACAGAGCCTACACTAACCGAGATAGCCAAACTTAACTAACAAAATCATTTTTGAAGATCCATATAGCACCTGCTATTATTTTTGGTTACCTGTCATTTTCAAACGCATCAGCTCGGCAACTGGTCATACTCCTTTGTTCTCATTGATTGCATCCCCTTCATAATTTCAAGCTGCAAATGTGCAACAAAAATCAAAAAAACTGTTTTACTACCAAAGTGCTCCAATTAAACTCTAATATATGACTGATTAATTGGAAAGAACCTGGACCAATAAAGTTGACCGATTTGACTGATATTTGGCCGATATGACCTATATCTGACCGATACGACCGATATTTGACCGATATTTGACCGATTTTGACCAAACCGATAAATTTGACCGATAAGTGAAATATCGTATCGGTCGACCGCCGATAAGCGATATATCACTGATATATCGGCCGCCAAGACCGATATTTACAACACTGTGTGTTTTAGTGTGATTAATTTGTGTCTAAAGGGCTGTTAGCAATTGGTAGACTATTTATATCAAATTCCCATAATCACCTCATATTTGGTTTGATCCTTTTTTTCACTACATTGCAGCTAGTCCATTTTTATTAACAACATAAAAGAAACGTTTGTTTAGCCTCTTGTTTTGCTAAAAAGTAAAATGTAACCATTTTTCCAAGGCCAAAACTGTGTCACATTATATACACAGGAAAGCCACCTTCATCATACCGAGGTGTGTCTAATATTTGCTATGGTTTTTGGCTAAAATGTTATTCCCTACCAACCAACCACTTTTTCCGGCCCTATGAGAGAGTGTAGGGGGGTCCTAGGATTTGGGGGCACTTTGCTCTTCCTTGCTGCTTTGTCCTATTATATTTACAATCTAGCATCTAACGGTATAGATTTGCTAGATTCTTTCTACCTTTGAATCTTGAAAATGTAATCTCATTTTTCCGTTAGGTAAGCTTGGGTTTCGAGTCCTGGTAACTCCCTTAGGGCTGTTTAGATTTAGCTCATCTCTAACTACTTCTCTAAAAAGTGAAGATAAATAGTTTCCTTCTAAAGAAGGCCAATGAATATCTTAACTGTTATATGAACAAAACAATAAACTTGTAAACAAAAGCATACCTTCAGGCCAATTTTTTTTCTTCAGTTCTTTGTCTTTCCGCACCCGAATCCAGAATAAGCTCTACATATGACGAAACAAAAATATATACATGTAGCCACATAAATAAGATAATCAAAACACTCCCTAGAACATGATCATAATTTACACAAAATAAAACAAACTCACGATTCTTCTCCAAATTAGCTTGGAAACATATCTAAGTAAAACTGTAGAAGCAACCTTTAAGAGTCCCTTCTCCATTTTTTCATTAAAGATAATGGTCATCTATCTCGTCGACGTTGTACCATTTTATTGTCAACCTACACCATCTGTCACATTTCATTCAAACTACATAACGCAGAAAATTCAACTTCACTTCCACGTAATTACTAACGTATAACCAACACTCATAATTTAATCACACAACTTCAAACCATAATCTTACCTTCAGATCGAGAAGCGAAGAATATGATTTAGCTTGGGAACCAACTGAAGTATAAACAAAAGTGAATTCAGTAACAAATCCAAAATGATTTACCACAAAATGGGATTTGAAATCGTAAACTTCAACAGTGTGATTTATCCATATGAAACCTCGTATTCAATAAGTTACTTGATCAATATTATGATATTTTTAGGAGGCAAATGATAAAACTTGTAAAAAAAAAAGCGATACATGAAAATCAGTTGCAACTTACTTATGATCTCCATATTTACTAAAGAACGTGGCTAGAGCTCTTTTGATTTATATCCATTTTCCCGTCGCTTATTTGCATTTAGATGAAAATCCTTTGCAAATCGTGGTTTTTCAAAGTGTGGTTTGCAAACTGATAATCAAACACAAACACCCCCTAAAAGATGCTCACCTGTACCATAATGTCACTAATCAAGGTACCACCAAAATGTCTTCTTACTAAGTTCGAGTTCATCTATGCGATTTTCCAGCTAATCAAGATGTTCTTAGCTTTGACTTCCACCAATAAGCTCACCAACCTAACATAATAAGGCAATATGGGTAAAACTTTAGTGAAACGGGTCGAACGTGTAAAAATAAAAATGCTAAAATCTAAAGGGAATGAGTCAAATAAGTGAAAGCTTTCTAACTTTTTTTGTTATACATTACTAAATTCTAAAATCATATATGAAATGGTTATTCTTTACACATATCGTAATAGTTTATAGTCCCAAATCATATCGTTTGAATCATAGTATGCTCAATCTATGGCTAAAGGAGTGTTTGGGATAACTCACTGTAACTGTATATGTGTCTATGCCTGGAAATACACTTTCGATGAATAAGCAGGCGCGTATTTGCTTGGTCGTACATCTAGCAACTGAAAAATCCTCGACTCATTTCAACTTCTTGCACATATTCGTCTGTTGAATCTTTTCCAATTTCATCCAAGCCATCTGAAGCATCTTCCGCAACACTTCTCTCGTAAGTGATTTCTGGAGAAGAATCCAGGTGACCGATTCAGACGTGCCTTCAAAAGCCCACATAGAAAACAGATCAATAACCATATGTTAAACTGTAAATGCACAATTCAAAAGTATACCATATTGATGGAAATTATGGAAAATAAAGATATGTATTTTTTACCACCGTTTTGGACTGTTCAAAATACTTCATAGTTCACAGGACCACTGAATACTATAGACTTCTCAATGGGCTTATGTTTTTCGACGGCCTTAAGAACTTAGGATGTCGGTGCCTTGGTGTTGTTTGTTTACTTTTAGCCCATAGATTCCGCCTCCCATCATTAAATCGAGGCCTGCATAAAATGGTAGTTAGTAAGTTAACAAAAAAAAATTAATTATAGACTTTACAATCATGAAATAAGGCCATCTAAAAAAAAAGAAAGAAAAGAAAAGAAAAACTAAGAAGATGTCGGTTTACCTGTGAAAAACAAACATGAGATTGAGCATAATTATTTTTTTAAACTGAGGTTGGTTCAAGCAGAAATACGCCAAAAGAAGCTTATGAAACCGAGGTTATCGTTTTCTTAAGATCATAAGCTCATATCCCAGAAAAATGAGCTCATGAGCTTTCCAATTAACTAAAAGAGCTTATGTTTACACATATGCTTTTCCAAACACCTTATTTCGCTTGCAAAATCCTAACCACTACAAAACTGCTTATTTGTAACACTTTATTTTTTTTTTCTATTTTTTATTATTTTTTTTTCTTTTTCTTTTTCACAAAATAAGAAAATGAAACCAAAAGTAATGCTTTTTAAGCAACTTATCCTTTCAGCCAAAGCATATATCTTTTAACTTCCACGTTTCTTGTTTGTTAGGGCTATCCAATAAGCAACGACAATCGATGTCAAATCCTACAACCTCCATTAACCTACAACTATGATTAACTAAATTCAGGCCTAAGCTCAATTACAAACGCGATAAGTGGTCAAAAGTAAAAACAAACCCTAAAGTCATAATAAGCTCATAAGACAAAAAAAATCAGCTTATGATATATACACCAAACCAAATACGCCCGTAACCCCAAAAGTACCCAAGTTCATTTCAACATATTAATGAAAATTAACCACCAAACTTACAAACATTAACACAAATAATATGTAACAAACCACCTTTACCAACAACCATCACCATGGATTACCAATCAACAACCATCATTAGCTATTTTTACAATTTGAATAAGCTGGTTAAATAAGGTCACTCAAACAACCCCTTAGTTAACTATTCTTAGTTGTGTCTACAAATCATGTATATCTACAAATTAGTTAAAAAAATAAGCCGTCAACAGATTATATACACCTCAGTTACATTATACACTATTATTTTAACTAAAGATAGCAATTTTTAACAAAGAAACTAATTTAATCCTATTTTCAACAAAGATAGAACAAAACGATATCTAATCAGACAACCAAAGAAGTACCTTAAAGATCTCAGCAACGGCAAGGGAACCTGCAAAAAAATCATCAAAAAAAACAAAAATTAACAAAACCCCTAAATTCAAACAAAACCCTACTTTCAGGATAAAAAAAAATAATAATAAAAAAAAAAAAAAAAAAAAAACTCAATTAAACCATTAACTAAAATGAAACCATAATAACAAAATCCAAAACGTACCTGGAGTAACCCTAATTTCAGCAAAACGATCGATTTGTTTCTGCGCGTGTTTTTTTGGGTTGATGTGTGCTAGTAACACACACAAAGAAAGATCGAGAGAACCTATTTGTGAGTTACTGTGATCTTAATTGCGTGTGTGTGTGTGGGGGGAAGAAGCTTCAAGAAGACCCCTGTTATTTTTTTTGTTCGTTGATTAATATGTGTGTGTGTGTGTGGAAGAAGGAATATGGAAGGCAGCAAAACACTGTTGCTAACCTTGTATGCACTGTAGTAATTAAAAAAANGGGGGGGGGGGGGGCTGAAGAAGCTTCAAGAAGACTTATTTTTTTTGTTCGTTGATTAATATGTGTGTGTGTGTGTGTGGAAGAAGGAATATGGAAGGCAGCAAAACACTGTTGCTAACCTTGTATGCACTGTAGTAATTAAAAAAAATCTGTGGGGGAGCAATTTCTGTAGTGATGCATGCTAATGTGGTTGTACCACAAAGTATGGCAAAAGCAATTTGGGGGAGTACACTGTTCATAAGAACCCCAATGAATGTAATATAGTATAAATATAAATTTTCAAATGAATAGGTGCTCATATGAAGGTAAGATTCTTATCTTTTTATGCCTTTAAATTATGTTTATCATGGCAACCACGATAGTGTCTATCCATCGCTTTATCTTTTCGATTGATATCTCAATGGCAAAATTTGAAAGCGGCTTCATCTCTGATCTAAGTGCCATCAAATACAATATCATTCTAAATCACAAATAGGTATTGTTATGGAGAGATGATTGACACACTTCATTTTTTGATTGGGACACTCATATGTACAACAAGTTAAAACAGGGTACATTCACAGTACAACAGTTTAATGCATATGGAGGAGTGTCCCAATAAAAAAAATGGAGTGTGCAAATCATTTCCCATTGTTATGTTGTACTCATATAAATTTTTATATCTACTATACTGACAACCAACCCTTATGTTTCAAGAATAAATACAATCCTAACATAGTGAAACAAACTCATTCGGTCCAAAAATCGTTAGGTGTCCAAACTATGAACCACTTCTAATGATATTAAAGTTTTTACCCAAGGACTATTAGGAACAACATTGGAAAAAGCTGGAGGGAAAGGAACTACATGTGATTGAAGTGCATTGAGTTGTGTTTGTTCATCATATTCTGACTAAAAATCATTTATTTAGAAGATTATTAATGAATAATTATCCACTAAAACTTATTTTCTGTAAAGTCCTATCATTTACAATAGTTAGTTGTTTTGCATTAGATTATCCTTCAAATTAAAAGGTTGCCTTCATTTTTAGTATGTATTGTTGATAATTTTGTGTACTTTATAGTTTATATTTAAAATATAGAATTTTTTGGCTGACATGGTGGAACAAGTCGAGGACAATGAAGATGACGTTGTAGCTATCGGGGACGTGTGTGCTCTTAAGCGTGGTAAGCTCTATTCCAAAAAGATTAGTTGTTGAATTAAATAGAAGTTTCAAAATAGACGTTTGGTAATGGGTTGAATTGTTTTTCAGATTAATCCATAACTTTGTGAATAACTAATTTATATCGTTAAGAATAATTATATTATAAAAAAAATCCATTTTGGTATTGCTAACTCGGTTGAGAAAGTGTTGCTTAAAAATTTTCGATTATAGATTGACATATCTTCAACCGAGTTGCACGATTCATTTTACCAATGTTTTTTTTTGTCTTTTTCTTTTTTTGATAGTTTTTGTTTGGCATCTTCAACCTGCTACCACTTCAATTACATGATTTGATTTCACCAACTTATTAAGTAACAATAAGTATGCAAAATATTATTTTATTGACTATCTATGAACTCTAAAGATGATTATTTGACCGAATAATGCATTGTATTTATGGTATCATGTTGAGTGCCACATGCAGTTGTGTGTATGTTTTCGTGGAATGGTGGGGGCTAAGGAGCCAGAGTGGTGGTGGTCAAGCTACTATCTTTTTTAAAGACATTTTCATGAGTATACATGCACATGGTTGCTAATCACGAAAATATGCCGGTTAGTATACTATTATCGTTAGTTAGAATACTATAAAGACTCCCTCAATTACACGATTTATGATTCAAACCAATTTTTATATACACGATTTTCATGTGTAAAGGGAAGAGTAGGAAAAAACAAACATTAGCGCGCATTTAGATCAACACCCTTTAAATGGCAAAGTTTACAATGCTTATTAAGTTGTTATAAATTAATCGTGACTTAAGTAGTGACCTCCGTCATATCACGCTGTCACTGGATTAGTTATTGTTGTTGCTGCTGCTAATTAGTGTTATGTGGTTCATGTTTATGTTAAGATGTTCATGTTCATGCAAATATATATGTCCTGCTTAGGCAGAATAAAGATTTGGAATTGGAGATACTTCTTAACAAGGCTTTACCAAAGAAAAAGAGTTCAACCATCATTGCCAATAGTATGTATTAATTTGCTTTAACTACTAGTACTAAATTATTTCTTTCTTATTTATTTTATTTTATTTTATTTTTTTTTGGGTGAATAGTGAAAATGTATAATGTTCATGAAAATATATGTGATGCTTGCAGGCTAAGAGGTGTGACGAGGTAACTACCTATCTCACATTTTGCTTCAAATTCTCTTTTAGCAGCATACTTGGTTTTTATGTGTAATTTAATTGATTTTATGTTTTTGTGTTAATATTATAAAATGTATTATAAAAAGGTGAATATGAATTTCCAACAGATTGTTGGATTAATTTATAAAAATGCATTTGATCAATATTAAAGTTTTTTTGATGATTTATCGATTTTAGTTTACGAAATTGATTTGTGTTTGGCTTTTGATGAAGTGAAAATATACATTTTCAGGTCCGGAAGGTGGCAATATAGGGGACAATAAAAGTGGTGGAAATAATGGCAAAGGCAATAGTTCAATAGTTGTTGTTTAGTTGATTATTTTTATGGATCCTCGGGTTTGATTATTAGTGATTCGTATGTAAAATAACCTTTAGATGATCAATCCATTTTACAGCAGCTATTGGTGTTTGGGAATCCATATATAAGACCATAAATCAAATTCTAAGTGTTTTTGAATAAGTGTGTATCTAATTTAATTTCAGGGAAATAAAATGTATACGGCCATAAGAAATCACACACTCCCCGCAAAATTTGATAATTCGTAAAGTAATACATTCAAAGAATAATCAAAAGTCATATTCGGTCTTAATAAACTAAATGACAATTATATGCAATTGTAAATACAAAAAATACAAATTCGTATACATATATATAATCTCTTCTATTTGTAAAGTAATACATTTAAAGAATAATCACAGTCATGCCCGCCCAGTGAAATCATTAATTACTTTTAATGTTTGTTTCAAGATAAGTGATATACTTTTTCTTTAGAGACCAAGCGTACCAGTTATGAGTTTATAATTGATATTGATTTTCCGAAATCTCTTAAGAATTTGATAATTCGTTCTTAATGCAATCAATAAATAATTTGGTATGTAATATAAAAATAAACAATAATCCTATTATAAATATAACTAAATTGTATATACAAATTAATTTACATGGCATAATACTATCCAAACAACATGACTAAAATAAAATCTTAAATCAATCTCAAAAACAAATAAATTAAAATGTATATATGCATTAAATTGTATATATGAATGTCTCTTTATTAATACATAACAAATAGGTGAATATAAACTATAACTGATATCCGCACAACATTAAATTAAAAATGCAAGTCATGTATGCTTTAAAAGCATTGTATTCATGCATTGAAAACTTGTCATTTAGGTAAATATGGAATTATGAAGTTTCTTTTGGGTATATATGGAATTATCCCTAACAAATAACTATAAAAGATTACTGATATCCGTTCATGATTGACTTAAAATGTAAAAATACATATCATGGCCGCCCATTAGGCTAATATAAACTATAACTGATATCCGCACAACATGAAATTAAAAATGCAAGTCATGTTCACACGTCAGGTGAATACATAAGAAATAACTATAAAGGTTGGATATTCTGTCATAGGACCCACAAAATAAACCAGGATATAACATGCACATCTTTTTTATTGTTTCCTGTTGTTCTTTCTTTACTTATTGTGTGATGACTCTTTTATCTTTTATAGTTTAGGACATGGTTGTTACTGATTTTAAATTCGAGTCTGTCATCTGCTATCAGCCTATCTACTTTGTGACGATAATGTTTATTAGATGGAACTATATATAGAAGATTCAATAGTTCGACATTTTGTATGATCTACAAATTAATTGGGTGATATATTTGTTCGTGATTCAAGTGTCATTATATGGTATTATGGTTTATCAAATTCAGCTCTAATACGAGTTAGAAGGTTCGGAATTCACACTCATGCAAGCTAATTAACATGATATCGTCATGATAAATAAAGGGGGTCAAGCTAATTAAGGGGACTTATAACCGGATTTAACTGTTGTCAATTGGTTTTATCTTATACCAAGACAATTTAGTCTCCAGAAATACCCACGACAAACATCAGAATCTCTAATATTCTCTTATTCAATCCTTGTGGCTTAGATGTTAAATTTTCTTTGAAATATCCAGTTTTAAGCAGGAATTTTGTAGCGTGAATGTTATAATCTGGATACCAGTGTGAATCGTGTTATCACTTTTCAGAATAAAGTATTTCAACCATATATGCCTCGGGTTCATGAAATCATGAATTAGATAAGACAAATTGACAATTAAAATCTAAAACACAAAATATCAATCAATAAAACGTTTGAATATTGTTTTATGTTCTGTTGAAAATGAGACCAAATGTGGTTAATAACCACTAACCAAATATCAAATATTTTTAGTTATTAGTAAAAGGAGGTTATGGGGTGCAAAGGGCACCGCCCCTTGACCAGTGGCGGAGACAAAGGGGGGTTCGGGGGGGTCACGTGACCCCCCGGGAAAAATTGTAGTGTAAATTTTCGAGA